>JAHZNF010001098.1:0-14644 GCA_027744215.1 Troglopedetes dispersus
ATCAGTGACATCATTGTGGGCCATATACCAGTGTACGTAGAGGCCAGTAAGCCTCATGACACACATTTGTCACCCTATATACCCGCATTCCACCCTCATGATGTGCTTCTTATTTGAAATTCAGTTTTTTTAAATTGCTATTGATGGGTATATAAGGAAAATTTAACAATTTTTGGTAAGAAACAATCAAACGATTTTTGAACAGATGAAAATATATAATATACAAACGTCTGTGCTAAGAGTTTCACGTTAACATGGTTCAGGATAATCTTCATGAATGTTTTATGCTTCCATTTCAAATTTTTGCATTTCGAAAAGAATAGTTAGCAAATATTAATATTTTTCTTTAGTAGTCATTAGTCATAATCTAGCAGCCGCACCAAAGGATAACATTATTATGGTTATGACAATAATATTTGTGAGACCTGCGTGGCCATAAAAATTGAAGGCATTTGACAAAGGAGTCTGGTAACAACCAACCTGTTGTTGGTCTCCCTTGTTTGTACCCGTTGTTTGTACCGGTCGGTTTGTGCCCATTGGCTTTGAATGAATTTAAACATTTAAGGGACAAGATCGGCATCAGATATGTTAGTAAGGACCGAGGGCACGTTCTGGTATATTTTCAGACCACTAGAAGAGAATCCATACTTTAATTCAGGCAACACTGCGAAGTCCTTAACCTGATCGCTCGAAATCCTTGTATGCCGAATTGCTCGGAAAAAGTCACACTTACATTAGATTTACTAATACTTCACTGGATGGTGGCAGCTGAAGACGTATGCCACATATTCATCGAAAGTTTGTTGTAAACACCAATTTTTGAATCGTTTACTAACAATAATGACAGTGACCATATAAGCCAGAGAGCATTATGAAAGGAATACCCAAACAAATTGTCTTTGAGCAAGTTACATTGACTTTAACCGACCAGTCATATTGCATAGGTACGTTCGTGTCCGGAGAAACGTATTGTTTTCATGGAACTGAAATAATATAACACAGTCAGCAAGACTGGTGTACGCCAACCTGAACACGTATGTTTGTCAACTTGCGAGTTTTAAAAGACCAAGCATACAAGCTGGAGTGTTAAATTATTATGGATCTTTTATATTATGCCTGGTGAGATGGTGATTGGAATGATAAACGAGCGGAGAACACGTTATTTTTCCTTCTGTTCTCCACTGATAAAAACGCAATAAAATGTTTTTTAAATAAAAATGAATCAGAATAAGCCACAATAAAAAATCATACGAATCACTGGAATCACGAAATCAGATAAATCGCAGAAGCAGGTCCAAAAATATTCTGAATTATGCAAGGCACCTTAATACACGTTTCTCACTACCTGATAATGCAACTAAATAAACTGTTAGTAATAACCACAAAATGCTAAGATTTTACCAGACAAAGACAATTGGCAGGGCTTTATTTTTGTGTTCAACATAATAATAGATGGATAGAACTGCTGACCGCACGTTGTATGCATCTCTATCACACGTAAAACTTTGGTTGCGCCAAGTTTTAAGTTGAAGGAGATCAAATACTCTTATCTTGCATTTTGTAGGAGCGGTAAACGAAGAATAAAGGAATGACAAACATAGTTGTAGTAAATTGTGAATCTATCAAGTAACAGCGAGCAAATATGCGAAGTATTTACATCGCTTCAGAATTTGCAAAATAATGTTGTCTTGCATGTAGTCGTGACTAATTTAGTTTAATTACTTAATTAATGGGAAAAATTAAGGTTTAGGTGCATTTAGCACACAAAAGTAGTTCAAATATCTCATAATCTTCAGTACTTGATACTGCCCTGAAACATTTCCGAGATTTACACTAATGTTGAAACCTGAGTAATAATATTCTTACAGTTCGACAAAATAAATGAATTACGAAAACCACATTATTATGTCTACGTGACGTAAAGGAATCCAATATTTGCGAAGTTTTCTTGCTTTTTGACCAAAAAATTCTGACCTTCTCGGTATATTTTGTCGGTTTTCAGGTTTTTTATATTCAAAATCAGCTTGTTATCTTACAACAATACTAATATATTTTATTAGCAAACATACTTAGACCGTTTTTCATGGTCCACCATACTTCAGTATGTGATGATTGACGAGTCGCTTTAAAAAGAAAAATAAGCATTTTGAAAGTATTCATGTTTCCATTTCCATAAATATAATGTGCATTCGTCTACAAACGAGTACATTTCAGGAAAGTGAGTAAAAACTTTTTAAATTTAGAGTTGTAGAACAATTGTAAAAGCAGAGGAAACCTGAAACAAATAATTTTATGTAACATGTATTTTTCACAGATTGATGTTCACTCATCCTTTCACGTAATCTATGCAAATACGTACTTACCTATTCAGTTAACTGAGCAAGGCTGGCCTAACAACAAAATTTTTTTGTCTCTTCGAATTCTACAACTGAGAATAATACAAATAAGCACTCATATGCGAAGTACACATTTTTTGCATTCTCGTAAGAAAAATGGGATGATGGACGTTGTCTGTCTTTTCTGGTGCGATGCGAATGAGAGGAATGATGTGTGTTGGAGCAAAATAAATGATAATTACAAAGTTCTATGTTTGTAGTCGCATGGTTATAAAAAGAACTCTTCGGAGTCTGTGTGGTTTTTATTCTGATTTGGTGAGTAAAGTTGAAGTTTATTTGGCAGCTGTAAAGGAATATGATTAAAAACATGCGTTTACCGGATGTGGAATTTTTAAGAGATACAATAGTGGAAAAGAATCTCTAATAAAAGAGCAGAAAACTGAAACATGAACACGACCATACCGGATGGGAATACTGTTTAGGTATTTTTTATAAAAAAACCTTTAAAATTTAACATACATGTGTATAAATATTTCTTTAACCGGTAAATAATACATCAATACACGTAAACGTATGATTTGCTGGCTTTTGCAGCAAGTCAACGAAAAAATTGCGAGCATTTCTAGAAACGTATGAATTATGCATATACGTGTACAGGAAGTGTCACATTAAGTGATTGTACTGTTGTTGTAAACATATATAGCCAGGCTTACTTGCCCCGTCAACCTCTCATCGTCTCTCTCTTTTGCCTCCGAAAGTGCTCTTGTGGACTCTGCGACTTACACACAGGTCTGTCATTGATTAATTACCCTTCGTATCCGTCGGTTTGGGTAACACTGACACAAGACGTTTGATACGCTTGTTTCTTGTACTGCACTTACATTTTTACTGCGACATTTTTACGTAAACCTTGACAAAAACTTTTTCTAAAAATCTCAAGAAAAATCTCTTCGTTTATCACTCCGGTGCCAATTGTGCAGGCAAACAAAACAAGCACACAAAAAATAGATATTCTATTTTTATCCCGTATTAATTTTGCATATTTAGGATGGAAACTTATACACAATTACTATGTGAGTTTGTCCCACTCTTTCCTACTTTTCATCCTCCGGTATAAGTGTATAATGGTACGTTGATCTATTTGCTGGTCGACAAAATTTACAGGGAAGCTCCCATTTAAACTCACATTGACGTTGGGGATCAATTTATTAGGCAGAACCACTTTAGTAGTATTTATATTATGGACAAAATTGTACGGGGTCGCAGGCAGATTTCGATATCTCAGTGAATGTGTTCCAATGAGTAGCTCAGTCAGACCAGTAAATTGTTATGTTTGAAGATTATAATGAAGATTCCTTTAAAAATTAGGAGTTACCTTTATGACAACACGTTTTAAAGCATTAACTTTTATACAGACTGAGCAATTAACTTGCCTGAATGTCTAGTCTGAAATGTGACATGAAAAGTACAATTTCATATACCAAATACAGCTTCCAAGTATAATCGGAGGAGGTTTTTTAAAAGGACAAGATAGACTGGCAAAAAATTTCTCTTTGAACCACTTCATGAAAATTTACGATAAGGTATGTTTCGGAATTTACCGGTCTGTAAATCCAAACTTGTGTAAAGGATGCTGCCTCTAAACTTCAACAACTTCGGCACAACAATTCAAAAACTGGCTTGTAGTGACTGTCGGTTATTGTTGCCTTTTATAAACTCACGATGCCATACACAATGCGACGTGTGGTTTTGCATGAGCTACCTTTGGTCGATGACGATGGATCTAATTTCTCTTTTGAATCCTCGTGCAGATGCGGAGGACCATCCAGTTTGATGAAAGAGGTATATTAATAACACCATCATTATGGTTGTTGTGAGTGTATTATGTCGGCTCATCATGTGGTCATCACCACCACCACACAAAAGAAATGAATATTTTGGTTGGAATGCGTTCCATTTTGTTAAAAAAAATGTTATGTAATGTCTTTTAATTTTTGGTGTAATGTGAACCGGCAGTTGAGAAAGAAAGAATTTAATGATAACATTTTTATAGCTCATTTACTAGAGGTGATTTTCCCTCATTATTTCCGTCGTTTTCAAGATTTTGCATTGTTAATACTTATTTGTCTGTGAATAGCTCTGGTTTTTTATTACATTCCTGAAAACATTCCGTTCGCATCATTATGCGTATCATACTACAAATTACTTGCTATCGAAAGAGATGCAAGCAGAAAAGGCAAGCAAATTGTGAAGATGTGACAAAAAATTATAGGAATTAATAAATAGTATTTTTTGAGGAAATGAAACTTCATTCTATTATTTACTAACTAACTCCGCCTTGTACAGTGCACGGACGGCCACGAAATTGTTCCTTTAAATTTGTTATCTCCAAAAAGTTTTCAAGCATAATTAGCAATAAAAAAGACTCAACTCTTGCCCGAACATGTATATGTATTTAAGTGTTAAGCATCCATCTAGTTGCTTGAGAAATACAGATGTCGCATTGTCTGTTTGAAGTTTCAGAAAATCTCAACTAATAAATACGCCCGTATTATCCGTATTATTACCCGATAAAAAATTTAATTAATTAAACCCAAAATACGAAAGTACGGCAACCATAGCTGTGAGTGTGAGAGTAACACAAGATGAACTTATTGTAAATAGTGTGGATCAGTGTGGAGTCTCGCTCGATTTCAGGTTTTACACATTCAGGGTTGGCAGGTGATGTAAACTGATGTGTGTTTCAGGGAAATGTTAATTTTAAGGTGGTGATACTGTTCGATCAAATGAAGAACCCTTGCCCGTGAAACCAGCATTGAATGGTGTGAGGGTAATTTGAACTGGGTGGGACATTAAAAAGACTGTTCCATTTCGTCGAGACAAGACAAGCATATGCGCTCAACTCAATAAAAGATGAAGATTTAATTTTTAGATGATAAAAAATTCAACCCCCCAACAGGGTAATGCATATTAAGATTTGTTCCTCTTTATCCTTTCTGTACTGTAACGAAAAGACAGGAGGCCAATAAATTATTCATGATGATGTCTGCAAGCTTCCTTTCCATAAAATCACATAAATACGGTAATGGTGGGCTCAGTACTTACAATAATGCACTGTTAATATTGCATATTGCAACACTAGATGAGTTTCCCAGTTTTGTGAATAACGTTATTATCATCATGATCATCATTACCGTCACTAATCATAATAATGCACTGTTAATATTGCATATTGCAACACTAGATGAGTTTCCCAGTTTTGTGAATAACGTTATTATCATCATGATCATCATTACCGTCACTAATCATGGAGGATTGTTAAATACCCTAATTCCTGTAGTTATCCCTATCTTCCAAATGTCGCCGAAGAGGAAAACTTGGCTTTTCAATTTTAAATCCAAGAAGCGCAAGCGCTTTCACTTCCAACTTAATTAAGTGCACCTCGTTCTTTCGATTTACATGTAAAGGAAAAATTCAATTGAAGTTATTGTGTGCCTTTTAAATTTTATGAGGCAAAAGTGCAAGATTCAAATTGTTGAAATCTCTAAATAACGGAACCAAGGTGCAATGTCTCCATTTTTTGGCCAAATGTTCTGAGAAATTGACACGAATGAGTAATTAAACCTTACCAGTTCGCAAAGTGTCCTAGGTTTCTCAAAGTGTGTTTTTTTTATTGAGCATATAAATTTGTGCACGCAGCAATCTTGTACACCAGGGTGTTCCTTTTCTTTCACACTTGTTAACTTATATGATTACACCACAATCATACCACTCCGTCGCTATTGTAATGCTTTGAGATCCGAAAAGGGAAATACCAAATTATTACTTCGTCAAACTCATCGTTCTTGTATTCAGTCAATTCTTTCCTTACTTTGCAGGAAATTCTGTTGTGTACGTATAAGCGATTTGACCATCTTCTTTACCATCTTTGCGGTGAGACAATGCTCAATCATTTGGCTTTACTATTGTCATCCACCCAAAAGTCAAAGTCTGAAACAATTGCTTTCAATAATGTAATAATGACAACAGTAATTTCCATTGTTTCATTTTTCTTGTGTGCCTCTTCAGTGTTGTCGTTTATGGCAAGATTTTCAAATGAAATCGGTAAATGTACTCTTGAAAATGCTCATTTCTTTCATGTTGCTCTATTGTTGCTCATATTTTTAGAGTTTGCATCAAACCAGCGAAAGGCAAAAAAAATTGAGGGAAACAATCGTGAGGCTTTGCCTCTTTTTAAAAGTTGCTCAAACTTATTAAAACATAGTTTAACACACTGCGTAAAAAAAAGAACATCAGACAAAAGTAAATCACCCTATTTTCCACAATGTTTGTATGTGTTATTACTATAATTGTTGCAAGCATGAGGATATGACTACACATCTCCAAGTAAATGTGAACGCCAAAAGTTTTCGGTCAAAGTATTCTAATTCACTGCTTACAAAAACTACAATTGTTCTGCCCACACCTTTCCGTAAGTGAACCAAACCTCAGCACAAAACTTTATGCATGACAATAGAAAAATTAGCAAATTCTCTTCAGCTTCAGTTTTCCTCTCAAAAGTAAATTATAGATGAGCGGTATATTTTTCAGTTTTCTGTTTTAAACAATGCGTGTGTGGAGTGAATCATTTTGTTGTGGTTTGTATAATTCTTTATGCCTTTCCCCCTTAATTTTAAGGTAGAAAGTGCTAAACATACGATTTGGTAAACTATGGCTTTCATTACCATATGTACCTTGTTCACACACTGAAAGCAAACCTGTGAAACAATTACCATACCAAACAAGACAGTCAGCAGAACCAACCGGAACTTATTTATTTGTGAACATTGTTCCTCCACGTAAGAGTTTACACTGCGTACTGATATGAATAAGCGCTGTTCCTCTTCAACCGAAATGGCCTGATAATACTAATGATAATGTAACAAAGCATATCAAAACTTGGCATGAGAATTCCTATTCTCATTCCTGCCTTTTTTTGCTTCTCGCATGCATTACTTGTTTCTATGCTCCTCTTTCGGAGGGGATTTTTCAGAATGGAACAACTCTCGGAGAAAATAACCCAAAACTTACAAACATAATAATAACCTGCGAAAATCATGAATGCAATGAACCTGCATGTGCCTGCTCACCTAAACCGAAAATCAGGAAATCTTTTTTTTAAAGAGACGAGCCATTTTACTTACACGACGATTCAAGTACAAAGGAAACAGTTCATTACGCATGTGGACTGTCAACATCTCACAGCAAATTACTACTTCTAATATCGCTGAGCAACTGAGTATATATTGAATTGAACAGTGGGTTCACTACTTAACTTACATTTACAGTGGTAAGACTAAAACTATATTTTTGGTCTTTTTCAAATGAGTATCCATAATGCTTCCTTATCACCCAGCTCTTGTTGTAGTGCCACTTAATTTAAAAGTTGTAAAATACTGATCTAGCTTATAACCCTTTTGTGGTGCTGCTGTATTATTCTATGGCACATGTTTCATTTACTCAAGCTAAAATTCAGGATGATTTTTCTCAAGCTCACTAACTTGGTTTAGTTTATTAGTCGTGAATGACTGCAACGAATAGAAATCAAGCTTGGACAAAGCCATCTATCACGCTTTATTGTCAAATAAAACATACAGCGACCTTGATTATTACCTACTTCCAGTTATTTATTAACCGTCACCGCTAAATTAATTTTTGCAACACACGCCTTTGCAATACATTGTGTCCAGGTACGTGGTACGCATTGTTGATCTGTAAGTATGTAAAAATATTTTAAAAGTGAAGAAACCAAACTTAGGCAGCTATGTGAAAACCGCATCTATGAAAATAAGTAGAGGGACCTATACACGCATAATCAATGTGCTTAATACGTCACTTGAGTTTTGTTCCTTGTCTTGCCTGTCTGTCAGTCGGAGACGGTTTTTGTTTTAGATTCTCAAAAATATGCCAACATGAAGTAAATAAGTCGAAAAGTAAAAATGTTGAATGCTAGAAGGAATGACAGTTATAAAAGGAATCGTGAAGGAATACGAAAAAGTTAATGCTAATCTATCACAGCTTACTTTTTTAGACAAGATGACGACCGATCTCCTTCTCGCTCGTTCACCCCACACATCATTCATGAATGAAGCCAAAGACGGAGAAGCGTGGTTACTCATGCCGTTCCATGCTAGTAATAATAATAACAAACCCGCCGAAAGTCTTCTTATTTTGCAGGATCGGGAATGATTACAACTTACCATGCTTTATTTAAAACATCCGTAGAAAGTTTCATCGACTTTTCACAAGACAGATCTTGAAAATATTTACATTTCACAACAAATTTTTGCACGAGTGAAAGACAGTTCATCTAGTCCAACCCTCAAAGATTTTTTCATTAATCCACCTTCAACAGTCATCATGATGGAAGTGAAAATTTTCTTTCATTGGGGCATATGTGTTGTAAAATGCTCCGAACGTAATGGTACACGGCTTGAGCGATTAAATCAAATTATCTATTTAGACACGCTCTACTGAGCACAGAGAAACAGATATTATTCACCCTACAGATCTTCTATTCCACTAACACAAAAAAAAACGAAGGGAAAATCCAGCAGCTCTCTAGCTCGTTGAGAGTTACGAGAGGAGAGATGAGGTGAGTCGAAAAGTGTGGCTCTGAAAATGAGCATCGCCATGTGTCGTATCAATATCGTTATTCGCCACGATATGCCAGCTTTTGATGGTATTTTTCACATGCTTAAAGTAACACTCTAATGACCATGCAAGATGACAAAATTATTGTGTGCTCCTCCGAAAAAGTTGCAAAGGCAAAGTTAGCACCTAAGAATACATGGAAACGACAGCTTTCTCGGATTAAACAGTCGGTACGAATCTCGTTGAATCATCATTACTTATTGTTACTAAACCGGAAACGACACAACGATATTGTGGAAATTTTAGCAAGCAGGGTGAGTATAAGGTTGAGTAAGTGAGTCAATTTTTGAAAGGGTAAAGTGCACCAATGTGTGCAGAAGCAACTCTTCTGTTACACATATATAAATATGCTACATGTGTGTAGTCTACTATATTATGCATCGTTTTGCATCTTTTCTTCTGAAAATCACACATGCTCACTGTCATGGTTCCGTGGAACCGGCTGCCACTTTACGACAAGTAATAATCAATTTTACCACAAAACCATGTTCCATCTTTTTTCGTCAACCACGAATCACTTGAGTAGCAAGCCCCACTTATGCAAAGCTGTAGTAAGTCAAGAATGCAAAAACGTGAACTTACACAAATACTATACAATATATGCATATATCCGTGTAAAGCTCGAGAGAGTAAAGAGAAAATAGGGAGACTCACAGATTTGTCAAAATAGAAACGTAAAACAAAATACCATCAAAATACCTTTCCTACTTGTTTGTAATTCTTTCATGGTTTTGTTATATGTCTACCAGGAGACTCGTCTGGTTTCACGTGTGCCATAAAAAGTGGTGTATGTGTACACAAGATTTGGTATAATAATACATGAAACAAATTCATGATACATTGATATTAAATTTTTGTTTAAGTTTATATATGCTCTCTTCAACAAAAAAAAACGACATGAGAAAACAAAAAGATATTCATAATGGGAATAAAGCTTTGCTACAAGTTTTGGAAGCACGACAGGCAAGAGTGACTCCACCGTAATGAAATCACCGCCAAGATTCTTTTCGCCGGTTAGAAAGACCAAAATGACATGCATTTTGCCACGTTCACTACTACTCTGCGGAGCTCTTGCTGCTGCCGGGTGGACCTCTCTGCTGACTGCCAAATAAAAATTCCCAGCATTCTGGTACATTGAAGATTTACCATATTGTTATTATCAGCATTCGTATATTAGTATTGTTCGAGTGATACACAATAAATCCATGTCACATAATGTATGCTACATCAAACACACCACTGCACGCGTTTAGTTAGGTTCCCTCTTTGCAACAACAAACAAAGACCAAAACAAACTACAGGCTCAACCAGATAAAATGAGAAAATCTCTAAGGAAAAGAAATATTTCACGATTTTCCTCAGTCAGTCTAATTTTTTGGAACTGCGGTTGACGAAGGAAGACACACACGGTGCATCATTAGTATCATATTCTAACTTTTATGGGAAAACTACAGCGTTCCAATGCGCCAGCTTTTCCTTCGATCAGAAAAAAGAATTTGGAGAAATTCGGCACTTTCTGCTGCTACGTTACTTTGTTAGAATTCTTAATTTCAAATACTTCCACGGGCATGCTCTATTTCTCGATTTTAAAATTTGCTTATACAAGGTAGCCCGAAATGGAATCCTGCTGGGTATTTATACAAGATTCGGTTTTATAGGAATTTTTTTTATAATATGTATTGGAATATTTCTTGCACGGATGAATTTTACTTCTATGTATTTACCTTCTCTGAAGGATTGAGCATATAAGCAGATATATATCAGTGGGTTGATTCGTCTCAAATCAAAAAGAGGCCACCTTTACGACCACAGGTACGGCATAAGAACAAAAACACTACACATTAAAGATATTAATCAGATAATAGTGGCAATGAGTGTATAAAAATGTCAAACGTGCTGTGAAATTTTCTATTTTCCATAAAAAAGTATGGACAGCATCTGAAGTTATAAATTTTAGAACCATTTTATAATAAATATATTATTATTGGCCTTGCTTATTTAGTGTTTATAGTGATGTATGGTGACTCCTCAAACTCAAACTGCTTTATAATTACATCTCTGCGTCGTGGTTGGAGTACATGAATATATTGTTCTGAGTAGATTCCGTCGTAACAGAATTGGGAAATAAATTCTTTAAATAGCCAACAGCAGATTCTGCCTGGAGAAACAATCATATTCCCAGACCTAGATTAAAAACTGTTGCAGATGCACAGAAGCAAAAACTCATCACCAAGTCCATAAAGATAAGTTTTTGAGTAAAGTCTGAGATTGAGAGAGTTGAGATTACTTTAATTTTTTCACAATCCAGAACAATTCCATTACGTAGATTTGGTTAACGATCAAGCCTGCTAGCTTAAATAAATACAGCACTAATAAAAAACTCGACTAATTCTGAAAGTCCTTGGATGCCATTTTAGTTTTAAATCCATTTTAATTTCTTTACATGTTTCAATGTCGAAACATGTGAAAAGCGTGGTTCACCCCTCATCAATCCTATAAGCCAATTCAGTCGTCGACGGACGGAATACATAGACCAGTTGTGATCTGTACTGCTCTCTTTTTGTAAAAAAAAATCATTTAATTTAAAGTTGGAATAAGGGAAGTGGCTAAGTGGCTTAACTCACAATGGCTTATTATTATATATTATTTTGGATCTTTTTCTGTTGAGAGTCCACATGAAAATGAGCATGAATGTCAAGTGATCTGGACGAAAAATCGTATCCTGTCTCTTCAATCGCACTGGGCACATCAGACTCTAATTTACTGAAGATGTCTATTACTTATCCCCAGGATCATTAAAAACCAAGTCCATTAAAAGACAATCTCATCATCGACGTCGACGTATTTTTTCCTCAAACGAATTGAACCAAAAGTGACCATGCACTGTTTTTAGTGTCTACAAAAATCTACATGCCTGCCTGGCAGTTGGTGGCGATTCGATGGTGGTGGGTGCAACTGAATAATAATAAATGTAACATGTAGAACCAGAAGTAATACGAATCCTTTTAATAGATCATCAACTGCATTCACCGTCTGTTTTAGCGTGGCCCATTTGGCCGGTACCTTATAAAAATTTGTTCTCCCTGTGAAACTGGCCAGTTTGAATGCATAATGGCCTTGGTTCAAAAATAAAATTCTTTTGTTTCACTGCTTCAAAGGCACGGTGATTTCATTCATGATGAATACGCTCTGTGGCAAAGCTGTTTCTTGAGGTTCCTAGATTTTTCTTGTAAAATAAGATAAAAATTATCTTTATTTCTCTTCTTACTTCTTTCTCAAGCATTCATCTGGAAATAAAGCAAGGGGCACAATTTTTCCTGGACAAAATGTTTATTTTTTCTCAGTGCTAGATTACATGCCTCTTTCTTTTCCCAAGAACGGAAAAAGTCGGAAAATTATAAGACAGACCATGTGTACTCAATAAAATGTGATCAAGGGACCACCTCAAACTAAAACCCTTTCCTCTCTACTGATGTTGTTAGTGTAACTGAAACCAAGGTGTATACCTTCACTCACAGTCACCACTTTTTCCAATTATGCTCTTGGAAGTTTACAAAAGCTGAGATTAAATTTCCTCACTTCTTTTTTTGCCTTTTTATAAAACGAAGGAAACGGGTTAAATTTTCAAGATGAGCATAGAATACTATACAATACGACCTTGAAGCAGCTATACCGCTTATGTGGGTTTCAGTGAGTGTATCAAATACTGGTTTGGGAAGATAAACCTGTCAATTTGTATTCATTTTTGGTCGATTTGCTACATTCCACTATAAGCCATTTGAGAAAACCATGAAATAATAAAAAATCTTACGAGTTAGTCTTACAGGGTTCAGTTTTCATATTTGATAAATTAAAAACCGAATTTAATCCAGGAATGTTTGGTTTGTGGGTGGAAATGACTAGACCGCGAATAACAGTAGCATGACCCTTTTCAACACACTAGCACGGAGTGTATGGGACTTGCTATACATAATAATAAATACCTACATTATATTGTGACTTCTCGAAGCATTTTATGATAAAGTAGAGCTGGTTGGCAACATGCGCCCTATCCCAGAGGAAATTCGAGTCAATGTAACATACTAATTTTTCAGTTTCGAGACATAAGGGAATGGACGTTGCAGTTATATGCACAAATCAAAATTAGGTTAACTGGATGAAAGCTGTTCCTTGCCCTCTTTAAACTACCTGAGCTAACTATAAGCTCGGCAGTAATATTGTAAAAAGAAATTATATATGAACTTTTTTTATTCACATGAGTGGCTTGCATTGGTGTAATTTGCACAAAAGAATTGCTGGACGAACTTGTCGGTAATATAGTCGCAATAGATAATTAGTTACGACAGAATAACATTGTTATGAATTTGTTGGTGCGCATTTGTTGTAGTAACTATAAAAGCTATTGATATGCACTTTATGAAATCGAGTTGAGAAACGTGAAATAAGTCACAGGAAGCGGAAGCAAAAAGCACAATATTTTCTCTCCCCGCGTTCTAAAATCTGAATGCTCGTAATTTCTCAATTTACAATTAACTCCACCAATATTTATGTATCCATTTCGTTAATGACTCAAATTTGATTGATAACTCCAACTCAGGAGCAAAATAAATTACATTATTTCAGCGATGAATTTCAAAGTGAATTCATTTTCATTTACGAAAATGCTTAGTCAAGCTGAAGCCAATTCATAACTCATAATCCATTGTCATTCATAAAAATCCATTTTCTTATTTAAATTTACATTTCAGAGATCTCGAGAGTCAAAGGGGGAAGTTTCTTTTTACAAGAAGGTGACAGTGCCAATGCTACAAATCCAATTTTTACCTGGCGGCGATGATTTCATATTATGTTGTCCCACTGCACGTGCATCTCCGTGATCTACGATTATATTCCGTATCTCGTATAACTTTTTGTGAAGAGGTCTATCCACCAAACAAAAGTGCTGTGTATGTACTATGTACCTGCAAACAAAAAAAGGTAAAAAGAAAACATTGAAAAATGGACATTGTTCTCGTATATCATAATACAATTTTCATTTTTGACGTCCCTCCAAAAAAGAGAGTCGATTGAGCATTTGCTAAGAAAAATTTTAAGAGCAGGTATTTCATATATTATATAGGTATATCCCTTTATTTTTCCACAGCACTCACAGAATTAAAAAAATATAACTCTGTTAACACATATATGACACAATATAACTCTGTGGTACAAAATGCTGTGTATATGTATGTGTTCATCATGATTTTGTATGAGATGCTTGCAAGCGATAATAAAACGTTCGCTAATAGTAATGGGGTACGACGAAGCGTAACTAATTGAGACGACAGAGTATCATTATTCCCATTACCAAGACAAATATTACTTCTACACAAGTAAGTAGACCTGCACATATGCAAATAAGTAGTAGGCACCACAACAACAGATATATGAAACAAGGACACGTTAACGTACAACACCCAAATGCACATGCAATAATAGCTGGGCAAATTGATGTAATAATGGCAATAATACATATTATATTATTAATTCGCAATAAACGTAACTGAGTATGTCTGGTTCGGATGTTCTTCCATTTTACTTCCACACTCTTCCACAATACTTCCACCCTCTTCCAC
>JAHZNF010001099.1:0-11132 GCA_027744215.1 Troglopedetes dispersus
GGAGAGTCAGTTTGCAAATTGCAGGAATATTTCATTTATGATAAAAAAAATTATTGTGATTTAAGAATTGATTAGAATTATTATTGATGCCAACGCCAAGTAAAAGTGTTTCTCGCTTTTACCTTTGAGGAGGCTCTGGGGCTGTAAGTACATGGCAGTGTGTATTTGTTTCTAATTGATTGGGTCCATGTCGCAGTTCCATCACAGGGCAGACCCGTCAGCAACTCGCCAACTGGAGGAAGTTTGCATAGACATACATGACATACATTTAACACATAATTTTTTTCAAGTGTCATGTTTCTCTTTAGGATGGACAAGTTATGATCTGTGAAGAAGCTTTTACCAGATTGTACCTACTTGGCAAACCTAAAGGACCACCAATTGACTGGATAAAAATGGCTTGCACGCTAGCGAGATTCACCGCCATCTCAATCGTCGCCCAATTTTGTAAGTTCATGTGATTCTCGTGGAAATTTGCTGGAGGGACTTTATGTGGGGCTCCATCTGCACCTCTGATGTCGTAAATTTGAAACTACAATTCAATGAATATCTCGATTAATATTTGAGTCAACCTTATACTTCGTACTTATCTGTGTTTGCACTTACTAAATCCTGAAAAACTTCCTTCCTAGTGGGACTGTCCCATGAGTGCAGTTTAGGATCGTAAATACGGGGCCATGCGTCACCGTTCAAAATGTCAAGCGCTGCCGCTAAAAGTGGTGATATCGGCTTCTGATATTTGCCCTTCTCATTCCTGCGCACACAGACTGGAAAGACTCGGGGAAAATTTGTTTTGATGTAGAAGGCCCACCAAGCATTGATCTCATCTTTGGTGAGACCTTCTAACTGAAGGTTTTCCATGGCTGTCTGGAAAGCCATATTATTTTGGTTGGCCAAGGATCGAGAAATCCCAACCAGTAGGAGGAGCAGCCACAGATAAGTGCTCCTCCCTTTGTTTAACATCATTTTTTCTCTTTGCATTCACACAATTTGAAGTTTAACTGGACTGGGTTATCTAAAAAAACTGGAAGTTGCAATTTCCTTGATGAACCTTTGTGGCTAACTTTTCAAAAGGCAAACAAACTGTCATCAACTTCAATCAAAGTTCGGTTTTTTTAACAAATCGGGGNCAATCAAAGTTCAGTTTTTTTAACAAATCGGGGGAGCATTTCTTCAAAATGTTGCCTGACGATGAGAGAGGTGGTCAAAAGTCAAAAGAGGAGCACATAAAGCAAGAAAACTTTATTTCATCGGGTATAAAGTACAGGTAAAGATTTGTTATCTACCACACATGTGACATGATTCATCTTTTTTACATCTCTGTGACGGTGACCCCAACACAAACGCACACACTGAAACGTTTATTTACATAATTTACATAATTATGGATGCAGTAGAGAATGCCACCTAAAAATTAATTAGTATTATAATAATTGATGGCCACCAGCACGAAATGGAAACTGACTTATCGTAGTATGAACGATAAGCGGTTACGTATCGGACTCCTTTCAGGTAAATCACTGACCCACCTCCGCACGGCCGTAATGCAAACCCCCAAAGTTACAATGAGGGCACCAATGTAACTGGAATTTTTAATAAATAAAAGCCAGTTATTGGGTCAGAAAATATCCCAAAAATAGTTTATCATTAATTTAAGGGCATACAACCTGCGATCTACCTACCTGTACATATTGGCTTCCTGGTGGAGAAAGAAAACTTGCCAGACGAAAGCAAAGAGGACATCACAAGTTCGAACTAGACTGACCACCCCAGCTTCTTCGTGTTGGAGCGCCATCGTCATAGCTAACTGGCCCAGGAAGAAGACTCCCGCTGTGAACACTGCGAGAAGCCAGTCCGTCTCCATGTTCTTATCAGGAAGTTCAACCGGACCAGTGAAAATTGTGAGAATGAAGGCCTCCACGGTACCGAAGATTCCAAGTGCAAGCATTGTCACCGAAAAGTGGATGTGCTGGAGGTAGCGCATGAGGACAGTGGTGAGGGTACCGCATATCATACACATCACGGCTAAAATGTTGCCCAACTTGAAAATCGTATGAAAGACATTATAGTCAATGTGGATAATTGGACACACGTGTTTCAATAAATCTCAATTCAGCTCCTCACCAAAACATTACTGGTCATTTCCTCCTCACCAGTGAGAAATGGTGGTTTCGCGATTACAATTACTCCGCAAAGAGTTATCACTGCCGTAATAATGGGCACCACACCGCACTTTTCCTTGAGTACAAAATGAGCCACTATGCACACGAAGATGGGCGTGCTGAAGGAAATCACGGTGGAGTCCGCCAGTGGCAAGTATTTTAAACTATAGTACTGAAAGATATCCGCAGAGCAGCCAATCACTCCGCGACCCTGCAAAATCATAGCAAAAATATATTGTTCTAAAACTATTTTATTTTTACATTTGTGAAACATACATTGTACATGAAATGATTTTATACCACGAGAAGTATAAAAAGTGTGAGTTGCCAGTAAGCCGAACTCGGCTGATCTCCATTTCTCCAGGTTATCAGTGACTTCTTCTGGTAAAATTTGACGTAGAGTAAAAAGAGCAAAGAGGGGAAGAGCACTCCTTGAAGTCTCCAAATTACTTTGCTGACGGGATGGTACTCCTCCATGAACTTCACAACGAGAGTTACGAGCGACATACAAACACTGGCGAAGAGAGCAAGAAGAAGGCCAATATATTTGAGAATGCGTGAGAGGAATCGTGCGAACTGCGAAGGAGGTCGCTTCAGATTGCTCACGTTATCAGGTAAGATTGGAGTGTCAGATAAGCCACTATTGTCGCTCGACGACGACATGTTAATTGTTGTATCCAGCTTTTTGCAGTTGTCTTCACTTCCTGATTGTACATATCATAAATGAGCTTTTATGATGGAAATGTATAGAAATTAATTTTTATTAATTTATACAATTATTGTTAGTTTGTTATTATTACCACCGCCATCATGTCCCGAGAGTGATTTCTTTTTAAAATTATTTCCCAGGGTAATGTGAGAATGGCAAAGTTTTGCAGCACAAGTAGCGGTCGGCAGCGGACACATCTTGTCCAGAACCGTTGTGGAGGAGGCAGGCGTGTCCGCCAAGTACGTTGATGACTCAGTGAAGTCCCCGCGCGGTAGGATTAGTTTGAGACTTTCCTGTAAATTCACAACCGCGTTGGACAGCATCAAGATGCACGTCTGGAACTTCACGAGAATATCCAAAATCCTGGTCGTTGAGCCCGATAAGGTACGTTGTGTAACCAGAGACTCTGTTGATGACCCAGATGTAATCGGTATTGATGGGTCAAAGGATGTTGACGGAGACACTGCTGCAGGCAGCGAGATTGAAGGAGTGCTCCGGAATTCTGGTGATTTCCGGCTTTTATTATTTTTAGCACAACTCTGGTCACTTTCTTCTTTGTTGCTTCCTGCTGTGCCACAAGATGTATCATCCCTGGAGCTTGGCTCATTTTTTATTGACTCCTCAACCAATCTTGCCACCGCTCCAACTGCATTCTTATCGTCAGGCATTTTTTTCCACGGTTCGTTTGTTCTTTGATTTTAAAGCAAGGAAATCCTCTTCACGTCAGAACATATTTTTGTCTAAATCTAGTGTTGTCTGGTGTACACACAAAAGGTGCGTAAGAGCGCATTAAAATCGACAACAATGGAGCTGTGTAGATCGGGTTTGTTCTGGAAATTTTACAGCTTTCGCTTTCATTCATTCATTCATAAAAAATAGATCCGTGTTTACCTTCGTTAAGTAGGCATGCGTGCGTGGCCTTCACCTTGTCCTTTCCCTTTCTCTCGGAATGTGGCTTGCTTGCGTAAGAGTGTTTTTTTCTAGAGCGGAGCAGTCAGTCAGACTAAATGGGGAAATATTATGCACACACCACGACACACGTAGACAGGAGACACCTCAATATTTTTTTTGTTTTGGATAGAAGAGTGTTTTTTTAGCTTTCTCTTTTGACCTAAAAAAATTGCTCAAGATGCACACATTCTGATTTGAAGGCAGGAATTAGTTGGTCGTGCGTCTTCAGGAGAATGAGGATTTCAGATATTTTTGGCTTCACCATTTTTTATTATCCAAAATAATCTTAATCCTTATCAGCTTCTGTGTAGGCAGGAAAATGTTAGAAGAATGTGATGAAAAACGTAATGTCTCGACGAAAAGATATTTTTGTGAACTGATTGAGTCATGTATTGTTGTTGTTTAAAAAAAGGTTTTTATTGTTTTTGGCAAGAATTTCATTTCATGTGGATAACATAGTATTAAAAAATACTTTTTGTTCTTGAGATGGAGACGTGCACGGATCGGGTGACGTGCTTGCCGCACGCAAAGAAATAGTGTCACACCATTACTTCTCCTTTTAGTCTTTAATCAATAAAATTAAGTTTTATAGCTCAAGTGAAGACTAAGACGAAGAAAATAGGGAAATATAAGAAGAGAGCAAAAATGGTTCATTAAAAAACACATTGATTGGGAGGGCCATAAAGGAGCATTAAAGCGTGGTATAGCAATTAACTCTCAATGTCATTAAAATACTTTTGTGGTTGGTTGCTTCCATCTTGTCAAGATCTTTTATTAAAATGTTATGTATGGTTTTATTTTATTAGAAGATAATTTTGAAGCGTTCGATCACCTCCCAAAATGGTTCTACAGTAATAATTTATTATGGGAGTATTGCGCAAGAAATAGTCCTGTGAAAAGTTCATATTTTGTCACTTCTTCTTTGTGGTGGCGATTTTTGTTCACACACCACCGTTTCATTTTAATGAAGGTTAACTTAATTTACACAAATTGCTTGACAAGATTTCTTTAACATATTATTTATACGTAGGAATTATATTTGCCGGAAGATCATCATGACATTGGGGCAAAGAATGAGGTCCAAATGTCATTATGTAATTTATAGAGTTCTCTGTGACGAATAGACCACATTTCTTCTCTGCTTCCGTAATTCTCAACCGGAAATTCCAAGCAGATGGCGGGTTTGAATTGTTATGTGGGGATGAGATGAATGGCTAATTATAATATAATTAAAGCTCTCATTAGCAGGTGTCAATTGCTGTATTCCTTGGGTGCGTGCGTGCGTTTGCCTGTGGAATGTTTCTACATCCCACTTTTTCATACATCTAATAAGACTATATAAGCTGTGTCGTGAATATTTTTCCCGAATGCGTCATTGTTTATGTTTACATTTTATAGGTACTTACGTAAGAGATCTAAGAATGATTTATTTGGTTCTAAATTAAGTAAATTTGTAAATGCAAAAACCTTATTTTTTAGAAAACAATTATATGTGAATATGTGAACTGGGAATTGCATGTAATTTAGGTATGTGAATTAAAAATTTGGCATATATGTTGAATCATCATGTGTGGCAATCCTGAAATAAGACATATGGTAAACGTGTGCTTTATAAAGCGTCTATGTGAAAGGGGCGTTTTTTTCATCTCCAAATTTCAGAGGATCAAGCGAAATTGCCCGTTTCATGCGAAAAAAGGTAGATTTAGTTGTCGCTTCTGTGCGAACGGTGCGCTGTGTGAAATGATGATAGTAATTGGAAGCTTGATTTACTCATGACAATCATTCATACACATTTTTACGAGAGCAGTCAAAATTCTGTTGATTCATTTATTGACATATGATGAGGAGAGAGTATAATATTGAGTCAAATACATTTTCATCGCAATTCTTCATAATATCATCAACACGTACCACTCCATACCCAGCAAAAGAGAATGCCCAATGCCCACCACTTTGTGTCGAAGTTTTTGTGACCACTTCTTCAACCCATTATGCCTGCCTGCCGGCTGTTGTCACAAGACAAAAAAAATGTTGACTTGAAATACTTGGTTGCTGCTTTTGCGGGTGTTCCTTTGTGTGCTTCAATTTTTTACCGAAGGTATGTGAGCCAGGCCAGCATGAGTAATAAAATGAAAAAATAATGCACTTTTTATACGTCTTCGTGTGTAATATATAAGCATCCTATAATACCGTTTTTAAGAACGGGTAAGAGAAAAGGGGGCAGGTGGAGATGCACGTAAGTGGTGCGCTCGTTTTTCTGAAAGGATGTGTTTTTTTTATTTTCAAATGAAAATATGTAAACATTTTTTTACTGTACGAGAAACGACAAAGGTTATCTATTTAGCTCCGAAGCACACAATACACACATTTAATAACTTTGTAATTCTTGTTACATTGCTAATTTTATACACGAACTACTATTGCTGACAAAACCTATTTACATTTAGACTTAATAATTTGTTTTGTTTACAAGATAAGGTTGTTCCAGTCAGTGACCACAACTGATAATATAGTAAAGCTGACAATCTTATTATTATTTTATGCACACAATCCGCCTTCAACATCATCCTTTGAAAAAACTCTCCAGGATCATGAGCATGACGAGTTGAACAAAAAAAAACTTTACACATTATTGGGCTTTCAGCAACTTTGAAAATATTTTTTGGGAATATTTAATTGAAAATCGTCTCAATTACTTTATATACATTTTTTGTACAAAATATTAGCCTGTAATAAGTAGTTATCATGTGAGCTTCTCGAGGTTGTCAGAATGAATGGCTGGGAAATACGGATACGAACACTGACGCCACATCAAGGATTTCTACACGAATGCGACTGGACAGCGCACGACAAATTGCAAGTGTGTGAGACCATCATGTCGTTAAATTGATTGGAAACTTGTTGGTTGGAATAGGGTGTTTGTTGTGGAGTCGGTTAATTAGGTGTTCACACGTTGAGAGTTGAGATTGCTTGCCAGCATTTGACTTTATGCTCATTGTTCGGCAGAGGCAGGTTTATTTGGAAAATTAAGTTATTAAAGAAGCAAGAATTCAAAATTAGCAACTGATCGAAAAGGGTGTAGAGATTTTTTATGAAGTGGCTTGAGTCTCCTCCTTACTTGGGTGGTGACTAACGATCTAGTTGAAGTTGAAAAATGTCGGCGGACGGAGGTGACATGGGAGATCAGAAAATTATGGGGACAAAGAAGAAGACCGGACTTGGAGTGTTTGCTTGCTGCTGCTGCTGTCAAGATGACTCCAATTCTGAAGAGAAGGAACACGAAGTTGTCATTCCGAAGCCCAGAGGTTGCACCGACAGTGTTTATCTCATTCTGTACATTACCTTTTGTTGTATTATGGTAAGCTCTTGTAAGCGAATTAGTTGCAGTTGTTGAAACTCATTTTGAAAACTTATCAATTATAAATTTTTATATTTTTACGTCCTAGATTTTAATTGCTGTGTCGAGTAATGAAAACTTTGCGGGTTTGACTATGTCTGGCAAAGACATGAGTGACAAACCGTAAGCATCAACTTACCCTTCATCATAGACATTTTTGACATTTCGTTTATAAATCAATCTTAAGTACCTCACGGATGTAATTAATATGTTCGATTTTGCAACAGTTACGTGTTCTTCTTCAATCTTCGTGATATGGATCGGTCCACAAAAATTTGTGTCTCACAATGTCCAGGAACGAGGATTTCAAGTATGGAAGAACTAGCGGCATACCAGCAAAACACATCAGTTAACTTGTGTCGGTAAGTGACTAAAGGAAGAAGTATTGCATAAGTTATGAATAAATCTTGCCAAAGTCTTGCCGAGGTTGCATCAAGGAAAAATTCTTAATTAACTTGTAACAGGTATGACGTGAATGCCAGCAACTTCGAAAATCCTTCCAACAGCAACACGGGTGAATCAAAGCAGCTAGTTGCTGACATTGCAGGATTACTTTGTCCCAGATTTCCAATATATTCTAGGTAAAACCAAATAATTTTTTGTCAAATCAATCATTAAAAGTGAGTGAACTAACAATGACGGGCCAATTTTTTCAGTCGTCCCGTCCTGAAAAGATGCATTCCAAGACTTACTGATGGAATAGGAATTACCGTCTCATTTCTGGAAATTTACGAATACCTCAACAGTCTGAATATCGTGAACCAGATTTTAGGCGACTTGGCAGTCACTTGGGTTTCCGTTTTGGTTTTCACCGCATGTTCTTTTGGTAAGTAAACCACAACTACACCGGACACCAGATGCATGCTGGATGATAGCATAAACGAATAATCTTATTTATACATATGTAAACATGCTTAATTAATCTCTTCATAATTGTATGAGACTATAAACAAGAAGCCAGTGTGGGAAGATTATTGTGGGAAACTAATTAACCAAACCAATTTACATTTTGTAATTTATTATATAGTGATCTCATTCATCATTATTGGGCTCCTACAATGTTTGACTTCGTTGATCTCGTGCGTGATCATGGTTGTCGCTGCTCTACTGTGCGTTGGATTCACGGGATTTATGTGGTGGACTTATGTAAGCATCAAAATAACTCTGGACAACACTGACAGGTCTATGATGTTGGATGAGATGGTGAGAAATGAGTCGGCTTTCTTGGTCTACAGCATCATGTCCACTGTCTTTACCGTAAGTGTTTCTATAACCCATTGGAGGAAGTTCTACAAATGAAACATTTTGTGAGTAGAAAATTGTGGAAACGCAAAGAAATTTCTGAATTTGTATTAACTTGTTTGTAGGTTCTGCTTATCTGCATCGTCCTGTACTTGCGAAAACGGGTCAACGTCGTGGTACAATTGTTTCGAGAAGCTGGATCAGCGTTGTGTGCAATGCCTTGTCTCGTCATCCAACCTTTCATCACGTACATATCGCTTTCACTCTTCTTCTGTGCTTGGCTCTACATTGTTCTCTGTTTAGCTACTGCAGGCAAGTCATAAACTCCACTATGATTTTGTTTTATTTAAAACACACGCTTTGCGTTTATTTATTTTAAATTAAATTAATCGTGTGTTGGATCTCACTCTCTAGATCAACCTCGTTCCAGGGAAATTTCCATGCTTGCCCAAGACGAGGCGGAACTTTCCATATTAAATCTGACCACCACCGAACCGGAAGTTGTGCGAGCCCCCATCAGTGAACGTTCAATTGCAGATGAGAGTCCGGAGGCTTTGGTTGACTTACAAGCGCAAAATCGATCTGTGAGGTTGGGAGATCTTTCCTCTTTAAGGTTGATTGAGTATACGGATGGTGTGTGGGTCAAGTACTTATGGTGGATTTACATCATCGGATTGGTCTGGTGTTCTGAGTTTATTCTTGCCTGTCAACAAATGGTAATCGCCAGTTCAGTTGCGGCTTGGTACTTCTCGAGGTAATTAAAAAATATTCGCATAATGCGAGGCATTTTCAAATTGCACAATATGCAAAAGTAAAGATTCTTTCTCCATTTGTTGTTAGAAAAAGATCAGAGTTGCGGTGCATGATTATGGAGTCCATCTCTCGACTCGTTAAGTATCATCTTGGCTCTGTCGCCTTAGGTTCATTACTTATCACATTGGTGAAGGTTCCGAGACTTGTCCTAAAATTTGCTGACCGGGTGTATGTTACTCTATTTGTAAAAAAGTTATAATATTATGTTCAACAGAATAGTGTCCGTTTAAGCAGGATTATAAATTGATTGGTTCTAAATGCAGTTTGCGCAAATGGGAAAACTATAAGTGGGCACAGTGGCTTAGCAGATGTTGCCAGTGTTGTCTCGGCTGCTTTGAGAATTGCATGAGGTATATTCACCACAATGCTTACACCGTGATTGCAATCCAAGGTGTAGGATTTTGTCCAGCGACTCGATTGGTAATTAATTAAGGTTTTACAAAACAAAATAGGTAATACTCTTTTTTTAAAGGTAGTGAAGGCAATCAAGCATATTTTATTTTTAGGCATTCTCAGCGTTGGTTCAAAACGCCCTGCAAATCTCGGTTATCAACAGCATTGGCGATGCTGTTCTCTTCCTGGCGAAATGCATTGCAGCCCTGCTTACGGGACTCATTGCGCTTGTCTACTTTCAACACGACGAGCGTCTGTATTTCTATGCAATTCCTGTGCTGCTCACCATCGTCTTCTCGTACTTTGTTGCGCATTGCGTCATCTCCGTCTTTGAGGTTAGTAATCAATTTTGTACACGTTGTAATAGCTTCAAAGTTTTGCCACTGGCTAAAAAATACTGCTTCCTTTTACTTGCAGATGGCAGTGGACACCTTGTTCTTATGCTTCTGTGAGGATCATAACATGCACGCTGACGCCACTGATGGACAGCAGTTTTATGCACCACCTTCACTCCTTCGCTACATGACTACGGATGCTGTGGACGCTGTTAATCCAGGAAGAAGATCCTCAGTGGCACAAATGAACGACGGGGCTGCTTCCAAAATTGCACAGATTTCTCAGTCCGACCGACAATCATACCCGGAAGAGACAATTCCCATGAATCCGTATGCCCCAACGACGGAAAGGATTGAGGATTAGATAGAAGTATGGAATTAACTTTCGAGAGAATAGGAACAGCCTCAAGGTAGCTTTACCTTCTTATTCATACCATCGAAAACAAACAAAAAAAATTGAAAAAGTCTGAATATATGGACGCCTTTGAACGACCTATTTGTTGCTGTGAAAAGGGGATACAATTTTTTAGAGAAATGATGCATTTATAATTTTGAAGTCCCGTTTACATTTACACTAAAATATGTAACATTATTACTACTGCATAGCATCACAGTTCACTTTAATCTCAATTAAGAAAAACTGATGGCTTCACGTGTGTGTGAGTGATGAAACAGTATATTTATGTACATAGGTATTGAAATCACATAATCACATTATCTTGAAATAATATGTGCATTACATACTTACTTCATTTATTACAGTTAAGTGCTCTAACCAACCTAACATAAAGTAGGTACACGTCTTGGTTAACCACAGCATAAAAAGTGTAGTGTATTTAAATTACTTGAAAAAGATAATTAAGTCAGCTGACTCGTGGAACAATCACAGAATGCCAAACAGTACTGCAAAAAAATGAAACTTTTCCAAATTGAGCTTTCACTTTTGTACGTCCAATATATTGAGTACTGTAACATAACCTAATTAATTTAACTCTATCTAGCTATGACTAACTCCTACTAATTCATATTATATTTATTTACAATGAAGGGAAAATAATTTGCGCATATATGTCTTCAGAAATATAAAAAAATGAAACAAGAAATGCTTGGAATTTGTACAAATCACAAAA
>JAHZNF010001100.1:0-11972 GCA_027744215.1 Troglopedetes dispersus
CGCTCACTCAGTTTATGACTTTATCATTGTGCACTGTAAATTTTATAAGCTGGGGTGGCATTAACTTCTCACTATATTGTATTTTTTGACATAATTGCGTGTAAAGTCCAAGTAGCGTAAATATGCGGTGTCCACTTGTCAAAACGTACGAGTATTAATAAGTAACCAAAAATTAATTACTTATACACGCATCACAAGAGTTGCATGGGCACTCTGTGACTGTAACTGTAAGTGTTACCCAACCACAAGGCAAATAGCTACTCAAACAAACACAACTAATTAAAAAGAGTTGCACTTACTTGTTAATATTATTATTCTTAACGTTGCTAACAATTTGGCTGATATTATTCGGCTGGGCATACTGGACTTTGTTATGCAGGATTGTACTATCACGAGGATGCTGCCGAATGACTACTTTGGCAGCAGATAATCTACTATTGGCATACTGGTTCTCGGCAGTGTCACCTCCGATCGGTGCCACTAGCCGCCTGAGCGGAGCCAACTTGACCTGAACCGGCCCCAACCTGATTGTCCGACACGAGTCCAGCAATACTGGCCCCTCCACCTGCTCCACCACCTGTGGATACCCTTCCAAACCCGTCATTGTTCATGCGGTAGTGGACATCAACAATGAGTCTAGAAAAAATATCAAATTCCTTTGTCATCTGACCACTGTCATTTCAGACTGGAGAGCTAAAACATAAAAGAAGGTATTTGGAAGTAATGAAAGAAAAATTTACAGAAGGGTCAATGCGATAAGAGCCCCCGAGAGGGCAAGGCCCATGCGTTCCTTCCACTTCATCTATCACAGCGTATCTCCTCCTGCATCCTGTCAAACAGAAAACAAAAAAATATTTACTCATTAATTTTTTTGCTTGTCAACAAGCTTTCAAATTTTTATAGGAAAGTATATTTTTTTCCGAAATTATGGTCGCGTACTTATAGTGCTTCGCTGCAAGAAAGCCAAGCAGGAACAGAATGGATGTAAGCAAACACTGAGCTGAGCGGTGTCAAAAAGGTAAAAAAAGCAATGGGAAGTAATAATATAATGACGCTTCTTTTACGTTTTTTATGCTACTTTTTCATAGAGAATGTTTTATGTAAATTGACTCTTCGACGGATCGTCTTCAACTGAATTCGAGAGAAACTTTTTATTTGACATGAAGTCGTGTGAGGCATATATATATTTTTACAACATGGGTTGGCTATATGGCTTAATCCATTACTTTGTTCTTTCAAAATTCGCCATTATTGTGATAATCATTAAAAAAGATGATGAAGTCCCTTGTGCATTGCGATAGGATATGCATCTCTGTGAGACAAAAGGTCATAAAAGCAAGCTTCAAAAATTTTACAGATATGCGCAAATGTAGCAGAAGCATCATCATCCTAATAACCCATCCATAAGAGGTTTTATGGGTGTATTTATTTTTATTACAAGCTTAACCACCAAAAATAATAATATTAATTACGACAGTACAAGAAAAAAAAGAAACCTTACAAAAAAATGTACAAAATTTGTCCGCCGATAAACATCTCACAAATGTAAACTTGCATTTTCTTTCGCATGCAAGCAAAGAACCATCCCATCTATTTATCATAACAATTTTTATAATGTAAACCCTACCAAAGTTTATTGCTAATAGGTCATGACTGTAGTAAATTCAGTTTTACTTTGCTTGGAAAAAAATGAATGAAGAAATTGACAAGGATAATGTTTTTGAGGGTTATTACTACATTTCACTAATTCAAATGAACACTTTCGTTTTCTTGCGGTTTGGTGATGTTAAGGTAGACTTATCATCATTAAAATGGAAGAGGAATACAAACTGAAGTGCAGAAAAAAGGGTAATTAGGTAGGTACACACACACACAATATATGCACACATGCATACCTAAATAGACAATTTCAAACATGTTTTGCAATCCAAGATATTTTTTATGCTTTTGTCTCAAATTTAAAAAAAAAACAATTGTTATGTGAAGAAAGATGAAACGACGCGGCGTGCGCTTTACATTTGCCAACGTGCCTATATGTTTCATGTTTACAAGCGCAAGCCGTATACTTGTACCAATTCACATGCCCTTCTTCTTCCGTGTCGTAGGCATCGTAAAATTTTGAAAGAAGGATAATCATTGTTTTTATTTATAAAGCATAATATACCAATTTGAACAATGTTGCGTGCCTCTGTTATCCCTTTATCGAGATAAATCGTCACAGGAGAATGGGACTATTTAGTAAATATTTTACTTATCGTTTTAACAACAAATCATGTTAAAATAATTTTGAATGACATGAATTTCTGTCATGAAGACGAGAGCACGTCTATTACAAAGTGCCTTCTCGTGTTTTTCCTGCACCCAAAGGATATTTCATAACACAAGGTGTGTGTTCAAAATGCCCCATCGATTCACAACTGCATTTTTTAAATTCTTTTTTTTCTTCAATAGTAATCAAATCTATCGGACTCTAACTGTAAATCGTTATTGCTGCTTGCTACAAATATGCAAATCTATAAAATGGTAATCCCCTATTGTGCAACCAAAGGACCTCCTCTATAATATGTTCCACTTGAAGATAATTTTCTATATACAGCTTTTAACCAGAATCAACATTTTTTCACTCATTTAGTTCTAGCATGTTAGTCGGCTGCATAAATTGTAGATAAATTATAGTTTGACTGAGCACCCCATACGGTACATAATATGCATTTAACATGTCATGTCATCATTCATTCATTTCCCCTACTTTTTTTATCACTGAATTTTTTCTTAGGTGAATCAAGATAATCCCAGTAATTTCCTCATCAGCACACACACACGCTTTACTTTTGACTAAAACTCCAATAAAAACAGTATTTTGCTCTTGTATTTTTTGCGTGAGAATGAAGTAAATGGTAAAGCACGGCAACTTATATATAGTTCATGGACACGGCATGAACCAAGCACGTCGACGTATTTTTTTTATCACTGTGTTCGCTTCTAGCTTAACCCGGTGCTCCCAATTACTGACATATTCTTTTTGTGAAACTAAATCACGAACATGATGCAGTAACGTTGTTGGGTGGAAGCATTGGCACTAAGTCATGTGACGAAAATAATGGAAATGTGTTCAAGAAAACGAGCGGAGGATGAGGAGGAGGCGGAGGTGATGTGCTTGGAAGTTGAGAGATAACCATTAAAACAGGATCCTTTATTTTCACAAGGATATTAGAGCGCTTGAGGCAAGCATCACAAAACGGACTTTTTTTTATAGTTCCGCAATTCTAATATTGTAAATAAAAGGTGGCTATAAATATATATATAAAAAATATATATCCTTGTGTGGCATAATCATAGTAATTTTCCCCTCTCTTTTTTTCAAGAATAGCAACTGAAAGGAGTTAAAGGCTTTTTTAAACCCGCGAAGTGTACTCGTAAAAGCACATTGAATTTACCAATTTTCCCTTTCATTCCCTTTTCTCTCAAAGAGGGATTTGCTCCTAAAGCTTGGTCATGTAATAACAAAAGTATTAAGGAAAAGTTAGTCTTTATTAAATTAACCTTGGTTATTGCTCTCAGATCCTTACTCAACAGAGAAATAAAGTGAAATATGTGATGTACTCTGGTTTTATTGTTTGCAGAGGAAAAGTGCTAAAAAAATCTTGAGCGCAAAATTGACTCTAGAGAGGACACTCAATCCCAATGAAGAACGTAGTAAAATGGTTCAGTTCCCTCTGAATTACTCTGAAGCATCTATCAGATGAAACTGCAAGGAAGAAAGAAAACCCACGGAAAGATACACTTACTCCCCTTTACTGCATATATTTGTTGTTGTTGTTGTTTTTTAAGTGGGCTCGTCGTCTCTGTGGTTGGTTGGTCGTTATAATAAAAATGATATTGTTTATTGCATATCGCTCCCGTTCTCGTGTCATCATATCGTAATAACGAGAAGAACATCGTCTATAAAGCTGGCAGAATGGCGCACGGATAAAAAAATATGAAAATGTGTTATGGTAGGCAGAGGCACAACAGTGGAAATCTCTTTTCTCTCTTCCTTCTTCCCAATCATAATACACTTTTTTGTGCAGCTTTATCCTCCACTCTCGTCGCAGCAGCGTTTATTGTGGGAGGTAGTGAAGCAGGAGTGAACACGATTTTTCAATTTAAACTTCTTTCAAAGAAATCTCGGTCTTCATAAAGTACACATATATGTATCCTGACCTACAGTCTGAGCACAGAGGTTTATGGAGGGAGCACATCAAAATAGATAAATATTGCATTAAGCCATCATCATGGTCGTCGTCGTCTCTTATTTTTATGAGTGGCATGACTCGTAGATGGCTCGTTTTCACCCTTATCATTATAAACATTCTCTTGATGTTGAACGTGTCGTAGTTGGAATGAACGAGGTGGTTTGGCTGGTCGTCCAAAGTGTTATGTATCGTTGTACTTTATTGGAAGCACTTTCTGGTCGCACACTCTGCAGATTGATTATTATTATTTACAAAGTACTTCCGGTATTTGTGGGGATTGGCGAGGAGCGAGTTGAAAGGAAAACTTGCCTCGAGAGAGAGAGACGCTTGTAGTTAAATTGATAAAGTGGATATTATGCTAACGATATAAAAAGAGAAGTTGAGTGTGAATGGCTCACACTCTTTGGAATATTGAGGAGAAGAGAATATGCTTTTCAAATTAGTTTGTGTCACTCATGCTTTCCAGAGAGGATATTAATAACCATAATAAGAGAGATTTGACTGATTGCTAAAACGGATGAGTTGTGTCATTTTGTGTGAGTGAATTCATGTAATAAATACATGTACTCGACAGTGCAAAGTATGAAGATTCTACTAACGTACATACATGAACGATAACACACCCTCCCACAGAAAAAGTCTTGCAGATTTTCCTTTGAATTTGTGAAATTTATATGCTATTATTCTGTTCGTCGTGTGCGGTAAGAATATCATATTAAACAAAATTTAGTTTCAACTTAAACATGGGAATTACTACGATTCATTGCCGAAAATTCACACTAAAAACTGACACAACATATTTTTTCAGGAACTAAACGTTTACACACACACACACACTCTTGAGGAATAAATCCCCAGAATGAGATCCAACTTACAAATCTCGGAAAAAAATCTGATACCACAAGGAAACCGCACAAGGGGTGGGACAACTTTGAAAATATACTTCAGCAACGAGTCCCATTGCTCCTTAGTAAAAAGTAAACAAATATACCAGTAATAAAAGGACAGTGAAAAAAGCCAACCAGAAACCGCGGAATGATGCATACTTTTAAAACGGAGCGCCACCATGCTATTAAAGTCAAGAGGGAGGACGCCAAAAACCACATAAACCGAGCAAGCTTTCACTCCTGTTTCCGGGAATATATATGAGCCTTCTCTTTACAAGCGAAATGTCAATTTGGAAAAGAATTGCACAACTCAACTGGAAAAAATAGAGACGACGATGCGGTGGCGGCGGTTGTAATAAAGTGGAGGGGGGAGGTATAATATATTTTATGAAGACAGGAAAAAGGAAGGCATGACTTGAGATAATAATATGAAAATGTTTAGCTCATTTTTGTCCTATAAAAACTTGTAATGTCTGTGTTTAAAGCAATAAACCACTTTATATACGACACGGAGAGATATATCTACATATACAATTACAACAAGCCACCAAGCAAAGCTTCCAATAGTAATCTTGAGAGAAAGCAATGAGTCCAAAATAGGAGACAAGGAAATGAATGAGTGAGTGCTTCCACTTTTCTAAACAAATTACATCAATTCAATTGAATGGGTAAAAAAAAGAAAACATGGTCGTGGTGTCTTTCTCTCTCTCACTCTCAACTCAATTACATTTCTCCTTCCGTTTGTCTCCATTTTTTCCTTTTCCAGCTCCAACTTCTTCGGGCAAATGAAGGAGTTTTAGAAGCGCCTAAAAAATTAGATAAATTTTACTTTGAGGAAGGAAATAAGAAGGCGAACTGCACAAGAAAATATTGACTATTTCGTGCTTGTCTTCGATCAAATGTTTTTTTTCGGGGAAACACGTCCTTCCTTGTCATTTCTAATAGTCATTTGCATAACATAACATTCATTTTCTCCTTTCCCATTTTTTATATATACGACTAAAAAGCATTACTTTTGTTTCTCCTTTAGCTGAAGTAAGGATTTCGCAGGTTAGCTTTATTGCTCGAATTGACATAAAAAGGCAATATTTTTCTAGTAAAGAGAAAACCACTTTGCACGTCATTGTGTCCGGAACTTTCAGTGAAACATTAACAGGCTTGGCGGGAAATGCAAATGTAATCCGTCAAAATCCTTGCTCAATAATAAGAAAGCAATCAAACCTTTTCTCAAGATAAAGTTGCACGAAATTGATTTGCATAATGTAGTATTACCCCATGCACAACAAAGACAAGCAGTTTATGAGCTCAGAAATCATTCCTAATCTTCCCATTTTTGTGGAAATGTTGGTTTTTTATAAATGCCGCAAAAATGTGAAGGTTCGGTTGGTTCGTGATCATTTGATGAAAATCAACATCCCATATACATATATAACTGTATTGTTATGCAAATAGATGTAACGAGAAACTCTTGGAAAAGATCCACCAGACTAAAAAGGCGAAGCCCAGCAAGCGACAAATGGCTTGTAAAACAACAACGTGGTATCAGATGTAAAATTAACAATTTCAGCATACGCAAATCCTTTGAGTTTGAGTGGGAAATTGTTTTGCTGTCATTCATCTCCAAACTTCGTTTTACATAACAAACCGTCGAATTGTTTGAAAATTATGCAAAATGTTTCGATTTTCTCTGTATATAATAGCTTCTCAGCGTGTATCACGTACACACGTTTCTCTCATTCCTCCTCGCTCTAAATTGAAAATCGAGAGAACAACAGATCCAGTCAAAATATGCGCAAATAGTTCTGAAAATGGAAAAGATCTATGAAGACGCTCATGGGAAAAACACAGTCAAAGAGAAAACAGAATGCGAGTAATGAAACAAAAAAACAAGCAAATGAAAAGGCCGGTTGGTTTGGGGGGTACAGTAACTGTTGTGTTTATAAAACAATTGCGCGTAGACAAAAAAAATGTAAGTAGTGCTTTAGCGTGGCGTAGCAGCCATATATGTTTGTTCGCATTAAAACATAAATATTATGGAGCGGAGGAGAATGAATGAGAAAGTAAACTCACAACAAACAAGTCGGATTCAATCAGACAGTGCAAACATGGGAAAGCGTGCACACACGTACAAAGCGAAGATTGAAATGATTTTTAGATGTCAAAAAAGATGACGAACAGTAGGAAGAATCAATAGGGGGAAATTGCGACTGAAAAACAAACTAACACTGGAGCCTGTAGCTTCCAAAATAAATGTATTTTGTCGATTTTTGTTCTTTGTTCTTTTGTTGTATTCTATTTTAATCAAACGGAAAATGTAAGCGAAGAAAATCAGCGAACACAATGAAACATTTCATTTCAGCGGTGCGTCATCTTCCCTTTCTCGTCCACAATGCACAACCACACCTCGTCACTATTTACGTATTCATAGGTAAGTACTTCACTCACTAACTTTGTTCTCTATCCCCGGTTTTGTGTTTTTATATTGAGTGTCGTCCTTTTTTTAAAAAATAAACAAACTTTTTCTAAAACAACGTAACAAAAGGAGTACATTCCCGTTTTTTCCTTTTCCTTCCGGTGAGAGCTTTGTAACAATAAAAAGTGCACAAGTTGACGACAACCAGAACAAGAAGGACACGGTGGGCTTTAGCGGCTGAGTTGCTGTTCTTTTTGTTTTCGAGATTGAAACGAAGAAATAGTAAAAACTAAGAAGTGGAACAAGAAAAAAATAGAGTTGAAGGGAAAAACGAACTTTGTAGTAAGTAAGCACTGCTGCTGGTGTAAGCTGATTTACATGCTCTGTGCTCAGTTTTTTTTTTATTCTCCTAAGACGCTACAAGATGCATCCGTCTCCCGTAAACACAAAAACATATTGTTAACCATATATATTTTATGGTTGACAATTATGGCAGGAGAATAAAGTGGAAAGTCGTAGTTTTTCTCGTCTTTGTATTCTGATCATGCATATATTTTAAAATAATATCATCCGTTTTGTTTGCTTTGCGTATCTTGTTTAAAATTTATACTCTTACTTTCACATGGAAAGCGCGTAGATCACGAAAAAAAAGGAAAATCATTCACAAGGGATTTTGCTTCTTTTGAAGCGGGCTTTTCCTACTAGATATTTGTACACACTCCTTAACTAATAGAATTTTAAATAGGAAAAGGAAAACAGTTTTTCACGTGTATACACAAGGAAAGATGTAAATCGCAGATAAAATAAAATATTATCGTAGAGTAAACAAAACAGAAGAAGCGGCTTTGAAAGTGCAGGAGCAAAACGAATGAACAGCTTCACTGAACTAAACTGATCCACCAGCGCTTCTCCGCTCACTGCTCCCGACAATAAAACAAAACGCCTAGAAGCACCGAACCTGACGCAGATTCTCCCCTTTTTTCACCCAGAAAAGTTGAATACGTAATAAAAGTAAAGGCTTGCGTATGTTCCAGCCGTGACATGAATTTTACAATTTGCATGTATAATACAGTGAAATACCACTGGAGAAACGGAGGCTGAAGAAGAGTGAGCGAGGAGAATTTATAATAAAATGTCCTAAAACGTACGGAACACGTTGTTGTGCTCCATAACACGCCACGATGTAATATGGAGCTGTGGAACGAGCCGTCACAGATATTTAAAGCTGTTGAAAAAAAAGGTTTGCTGTCGCTCTTTGCCTTTTTTCTGCTAATTCATTCATGCTCTCCTTTCCACTCTACTTTTGCAAAGCTCTGCTAATTTTTTACAGTCAATGATAAAAAATGAAGTGAGGAGAAACTCATGAGAGCATTCATTTGCACGTTTCAAACAAGACCATCTATCTATTTTTGTAGATCCAGGCATTACATGTAGACAGTCCAAACTTCTCCATGAATTTTGTAATGAAAAGAGAAGTTCAAGAGGCATGGAATAGCGACACAAAAATTAATGTAAATGATGTTTCCTACAATGGTAAAGTAACTGCTTTCATCCCGTCGTTTTCATACATGACATTTATTTATACAAGGCGTCACAGTCATCACCGTCAACCATTCACAAGTGCAACTTGCATAATACCAGCAGGTCATGCATACATACCACGAACTGTCCACAGTCCAACCAAAGGCTTGTGGAAAACGCAGAATTTCATTTGCAATAACTGAAAACCAGATAAGTCCTTGGAACTTATTTGAAGAAAATCTGATAACCGTACGTTAATTTATCTCTGAAAACAAGCAAATTCAATTTGCACAAAAGGAATACAAGAAATTGAAATTGTTTGCCTGAAGTGTGTTCCGGTGATGCAACTGCAAGTCATCATTCATCCAAAGTGACCATGAATGTCAGCAAACTATTCAGCATCTGAATTTGTACATTATCCAGAAAGAAGTCATACATTCCATTATTCATGTGTCCAACTACGGCGGTTGCATGTTTGTCACTGTTTGTATACATTTGAACTCAGGAACTACTGTGTCAAAAATTTCAATGGAAATTATACCACGCAACCGAATCATGGTGGACTTCTCAAGGGTGACCATTGTTTCGAACTGATTTACACAATTAGATGGAGGGGAAATTGAAATTTGATTAAATAACCCCAAACTGTCTACTTCGTTAATGATGACAGGAAAATTGGACAGTTCCAGTGTACTCAGATGTAATAGCAGTCTTTCTAGTTGCGGTTGCGAATGAATGGTATTGTTTAATGTAGCGAGTTTTTTCTCATTGAGCTGTCCATCATCGTTTAAAATAAAATAGGTCTGGGTATATGCTAATAATTTCAGTAAAAGTAGAATGAGAAACGCCTAATTACAAATTGCTGCTTCAGTTTTCGGTACAGGTTCACTCCTATTCAAAAGGGGTTGCAATTGCAATGAAAAAAAAATTGCCATTATCATTTTCTTAAACAGGACAGGTTTTACTTTTTGCGCTAATTTTATCAGAGCTAAAAATTTGTTATCTCTGTTCTTCTTCCTTCTCGTCGTTTTGATTACATAACATCAATAATAAATCGCTGAGCTATGCAGTTAAACAAGTTTAAATGTATCTCTTTCTTCTTTTGACGAGCATCCCTTCACCTTTCATTTCACTCTCGCAACTCGATAAAAGCGACTTGATTCCTTGCAAAAAAATCCAATTCTTCAAAAACAAAATAATCACGACGAGGATGATGAGACACAAAAAATTGAAGCTTAATCAAGAAAGCAGAAATTAATTCATTAAATCAACTAAACGTAGTGCCAAAGATGTGTTGTGGATGATGATGGATTATTTATGATAATGAGACAGGGGACCAATGGATGTATCCAATCTTTGATTATTGCACAAAAGTGCAAATGCAGCAAAAAAAAGTATCAAACACGTCTTCTCTTTATTATCAATGGCTGATCCCATCCCACATCCCGTCCTAACTACAAAGTTTATAATAAAAAAAGGTCGCAACATGGTAAAAAATATAATTTTCTGTCTAAATATCAAACTCACTCGTCTTACCAATTATCAAGGCAGGTCAATCAAATCAAGTTAGTTAGACCCAACGTACCAATTTTTATGCTATTAAATTAGATACTGCGGGTCACATAATCTCTTATCAACACTTTATTTCGCGAATCTAAGCTAAAAATACAAAGTTGCTTGAGAAAACGAAGTGCACGTTTGAGAACATGCATCATGTGAGTGAAATGGGAGAAAGGGACATCGTGATTTAATTAACAAAGGCAAAACGTTGTACAAAATGTGACCATTTTATTTAATGATCTCTTTTCAAAGAGTTCAAGCATGTCAATGCCAAAAGTGCGGTATTACTAGGCACTTAGCATTTGTACAATGTTCAACAAATCATACATACATACATCATTCTTACGTCACTTTTAAGATCAAAGTCTTCTCAGGATTCTCCTGGGTAGCAAAAAAAGCCGCAAAAACTTTCAACCTAACTTAATTTAAAGTTTTTGGTGAATCCCTTCCGATTTCTTGATCGATGCCATGCAGAGTTCACGATTGGAGATGAATGAGACGTACCACACAATCCACAATTCAAACGGTTTTACTTGAAAAAATTACGAGCTCGAAATGCAAACATGTAATACATTAAAGAGAAAAACGACGGCAAATGGCAATGCCGAGGTCATTCACACAAAAGTGAAAGAAAAATATTAAGAAAATTGCAAGCATGGACCATGTCTGGATCGCTGCTATTATGAAGACATGGTTCCACTACAATTTATGTAGCATCAAAACCTCTCGTTCGTCATCATCACAGTATAATCCTTCAGCAAGTACTTCAACCACGAAAGACGAAACAAAGTGAAGAAAAATAGGATTTTTATGATGTAACGATGATATTTACCAACGGAAAAACTTTCAGCATTAAGACAGATTGCCGTACAAGACACATATCTTCTTCATTGTGAAATTACATGCTTGCTGATTGACTCCTTTGCAAAAAATGAAGATTTATTGGTTTTGTTTGCGAGGTAAGATAAAATAATTTAAAACAAGTCGAGAGCTTGAGTCCAGTTTTTTTTCTCGGCATTATCAGCTTCAACTCTACATACATGGCTTCTTCTTCCTTGACTCAATTCAATTGTACGGTAAACAAGGAGCATTTTACATTTTATAAACGTTGAGCACTCTCCAGTATGAAAGACTACATTGTTAAGTCCGGCAATTAAAATATAATTCATAAAACGTCTTTTTTCACAAAGATGCAGAGCAAATTACAACACATTTGCGAATTTAGACTCCACAACAGGCCTCGCAACAACAACATAACTGGCAAGAGGCAAGTTTAATATCAACAAAGACAATAATGTAAATAAATACATAAATTCCGCGCGCTAATTACTTTGACCTTCTGCTTTGACGATGATG
>JAHZNF010001101.1:0-14570 GCA_027744215.1 Troglopedetes dispersus
ATTGGTGTCCCCTTGAACTTGAGTTACACCGAGAAAAATAATGAGAGCGATTGTAAACTACCGAGCGCTCCAGGATGCCCCAAGTGAGTATATGGAAAGTTGAATTGTTAACTCGCTTATTTATTTAAGTACTGAAAATAGTATTTCATAAAGGTCGGTGGATGGACTTCCTTGGGTGTACTTTGGGAATCCATTGCGCTGTCACCTTGTTGGAACAAGCGGGGCATGTCCACCTGGGCAACTTCTTTTTGGGAACTTGACCTGGTTTGGTCACTGTGATTGCTTGTGTCCTGAAGCATCTCTACCTTCAAAGGAATTTAAACTTAGGCTAACTTCATCAAAGAACTGGAATGAATTTTATGGAGCAAATATTACCGAGCATTCGTCACGGCGGTTTTGTACTTTAACTGAGGCTCTAGAGGTGAATGGAGCAATGCTTGACATGGATACAGGATCTTGCTATTACCTTGAAACACAGGTTATGTAATTCAGAAAATGAACCAAGAGTGACATGCGTCATGTTACCTAACCAAGACTTCTGTGACCATATTTGCAGGGTCCATGTAAACCCGGCGAATGGATTGTCAAGGATGAATCCGGATATGATTTCATTTGCAGTCCAAGGTGCTCATTATCTACCGGTCCTCATGCAACTCATTACTTCGATTATTCAACAAGGAAATGTGTCAAGGTATGAAACAAACAAGAAGTGTAAGGTTATTTATGCTTAACAATACCATTGGTTTCTGTCTTGCATTGATAAATTGTCCTTCACTAATTGCAGAAAGTGACGACATCCATTCAACCTGTGGCTCTTGTGTCGAATATTGACCCACGAGTTTGCGAAGATGGTATGGCGTATAGCAAAATGCTAAATAAATGCATTCCGAAATCGAAGGCATACTTTATCAAAATAAAATGATTGTACCCGTTATTAGGGAGGTACTGAAGAAAATTAGTCAATGCTGGATCAACAATCATTTACAGTATTTTTAACATACACAATCCTTACATATGATTTATTGATAGACATCCATCATAAACATTCCTAGACAATATGCAGTATCTAATAAACTCTGTTACATATGTAAACATGGTGGTATATACTAATAAGAATTTAACGTTTCTTGTCACTCTAATAATGCCAGACAATTTACAGTGATACATCAAAATCTTATGTTTCCTTTAACATAGTAAGTATTATTTGTCAGTTCATTCTTTCACATTCACTCATCTCGAATACATACCTTTTCTATTTTACAAAAATTAGTTTTTTAATCAACTTACGAAAGAAGGATGTTAGGGGAGAGACTCAAGGGAAGACTACGTAATACAGTTCAGGATTTGATAACTTTGTCTACACTTTTCAAATTCAAAGGAAAAATCTTCTTTTTTATTTAAGAATTGCTTGCTGAAAGCACAGAAAAAGCGAAAAATAAGCTTGGTTGATACGTAGCCGGGTTTGTTGAGGCGGGAAAATAAACTTAAATGGAAGTTAAAAGGTAAAAAGGATTTCTCTAAAATTTTGTGTGATGGTTGGATAAAGTTTAATTTTTTCTGTTATAAACTATATATACCTATCGCGATAATTGAGTAAATAAAAGTTATATTGTACCATTCAGCTCCCTCTAATAATCTGCCTGTTTGTTACTCACACTGCATCTATATAAAAATCACAAAATCGATAATACACTAAAAAACAATCAACATCGCGGAAAATTTTCCCTTGTTCCATTAATAAATACATACAATGGAACATTTCCATTTCATAAGTTTTAAAAATGTATCTAAACAGTCCATATGTAGAAGATTACACAGTTTATAAATTATCTAGTATGTAAGTATTCAATAAATTCGTTATGTACAAAAGTTGAAAATTGACAGAAATTACGTCAAACTTCTATCAGATTTTCAATGGGGATGTTTGTTGCCTGTGGTCAAGCTTGTCAGCCAGGTGTCCTTACAAATTGTGTGCGGACATATCCTGCTTAGCTTAAGTAGTTAACCTAAATACTAAATAAAAACTAAATACTAAACTAAGTGCTAAACTCTAAATACTGCTTATTTCTATAATTCATCCTCGTATCCAAACTTTTAAGCACATCTCTAGTATTAAAATGTACCTGCTTAGAAAATGTTACATCTTATTAGACCAATTAAATTTTAATATGGACATGATAAAAAATTGTTCATGAAAGCTTGTTGCTGATACAAGGACTTATATAAACTGGTCACACTGGTCGCTGCTGTGTACTGATATTTTTAAGTGAATATGTACGATTACACGAATAAATGATTTTCATAAAGTATGTATCTGTATAAAGTATGAGAATTTCTTGATTCAACAATCAGACTTTAACCATTCACATCAGATCTCCTCGTAATCATTAATAATACCATTTTCAAATACGACTCGTATTGGGATACGATACGCAAGGTATGCACACAACTAAATCATAAGCGAGACAACATGAAGGATTACAATAATTACCTGAAGCTTTATGGATAATTTGAAAGCTGCTCTGCTTGAGTCTGCTTTATAGTAATTGTAAAATATTAATTTATTTTTAAAATTAGTGTGGAATATGTTGTACAACAAGAGTCAAGAGTATTATGGCTAAATTTGTCAAATTTCTGTTTTGAGTAAGAAAGAAAAAGGAAGTGTTTCACACTTCCAAATACTATACATGTTGTTTCTCGAGTATAACTTGCTGATTGTTTGCGGTTTCCTTGTTTTTAAATTTTCTCTCCAGACATTTTATCAAAATTGTAGGTTCATAATTTGTTCTTATAAAACGGTGGAAAATAACCTTTACATATTAATTACTGGCAAAAATGCATACGTTTACGAACAAGCTGAAACATGAACTCGTAAAGTTACGTTTTCTTTAGGTAAATTTCAACTTTGATGGTGGTTTAATAAGCCATTATTAGATCACTTATTGTGAACACAGAATATCGGTCCTTTTCATGCATTCGTTTGAACATGCTTAGAAATTAAACAACTAACTTTTCCTAAATAACAGTCACCTAAAACTTTACCATGATAATGAAAGCTTGGAAATTTCATCGTCAGTTTTTGGTTGAGTAGGTAGCGTTTCAAAATGAAAGATTCATGGTTGTAAAAATGTTGAGGAAGTACACAAACCTAGCTAAAGTAACAACTTAATACATACAGCAGTTTCACCTTCGTTTACGGACGTTGCATGACAAAAAATGAGCAAATACATACATATTTCATTCGCATTACATCGTCAACTTAAAATTATTAACATCAGAATTCGTTAAAATCATTGGGTAAAAATTCAAAATATACTGTTGATGGTTAAAATATTGAATTTCTTTATAAATGCCGTCACAAGTAATTTGCATATAAATATCGTACATTTGCTTTATTTAGTGCGCCTTATCTTTAAAAAAGTGGAAGCTTGTTGCATTTTAAAGCATTCACTTGTCTACTTCTAATTCGCATATCATTTTTGTACGTTGTTTGTCATCAAGCAACTATCATATATTAAGTTTTTTAAAAAAAAAGTACTACCTCCAGAGTAGTCTACAAAGTACAATTATTTTTATTATGTACAATTCAAATTGGCATTTGTCAAGTATTTTTCCGCCAAGCAGCTTTTAAAACTGAAACAATGTTACAAACGAAATTCTTGTAGCTCTTTCAATTTTTTTTTCACTGGCATTGGCATTTCTTAACTGCTAACCTGGACACTGTCTAATTATTTGTATCTTACCATTGCAGCAAAAACAACACAACTTCGCATTGTTTTTCACATACACCTTACAACTAAATCCTCCAGAAGAACTAACTAGCTGTATTCAATTTTACAAGTAAAATGAGGCAACATTATTTTACACTAGTAAAAGCCATCTACTAATTACGTAGAAGAAAACTTCGTATTTAATACCTAGTAATTCATAATAAGACTTTTCACTTCCATGTAGAGATTTCAGTTTGTAGTAGTAGTTTTTTGTTTTGTGTTATTTTTTTACATGTACAAAGGAAAAATGAGAGATTTTTATTTTTGGGTATCTTATTAAGATAAAAATGTTTTATCTTTGCCTTTCCAATCCAATCTGGATAGGTATACAATTAAAAAAAACAATGTAGGTAGTTATATAATGTGGTCAAATCGAAGTTGTGTGGATTAGTACAAGTTTGCATGAGTATACGATATTGTTGAATGTGTTTAACATTATTTTTTACAGATCTTGGAGTGGAAGTTAACCTGCTTATAATTTAAAATAATCTAGGAATTCACATTAGTTTTTATTTGTCCGAACCACCAGATTTGTTACTTGCACTTGGAGACCGTTTGTGCTCATCAATGGTACCGGTTTGCACAACACCCACGATTTCCGCGTACTCCGTCTTATCATCCGAGGCGCGTACGACGATTTCTGGATTGGGACCATTTCCACCGCCACCCGATCTAGCCAAATCTAGTTCAGCATAGACAATATCCTCTGGCTTCTTATCGGAATCTTCTGGTGGAGCAGTTAATGGAGTGCCAGGAGCTTGGGCGGATTTGGTTGGCGAGCCAGCCTCTTGTGTCGGGTCTTTGTCCTGAGAAAAAAGGCATTAAGTGAAATCGATTAAGTAACAATCGCATTATTTGGTAATTTCATGTCGATAACATCATCTAATAAAGTATTAATTCGGTACTCCGACCAGACTGCTCACTGCAGAAGCAGTCTACACTGTCTGTCGCGGAGCAGCAATATATGACAGGGACAATTTCGGCGTTTATTGTCACAGTGGAACACATCAGAAAAATTTTCGCTTCCTTTCCAGAAAATTCCTTATTTTTTAAGACGATTGGGTCATGCAATAAAAATGGATTGAGCCGATAAAAAGAAATGTGAGTTGGTTACTCTATTACATTATCTCGAATAATACTGCGGTATGTACGAATCCAGTCCGTATAAATATACAATGACATTTCTGGATTTTCCATTTTCTTTCCTAGATCAACGTATCATAAAAATAAAGCACAAGGCAAACAACCGTGTTGACAAACTTTTTTTTGTTCTCTTTGTGCCCAACCGGAAGAAGTTTCTATATTTGTTTTCCCAATACTGGGACCACTGTTCTGTGAAGATATGACAACTCACTGGGTTTTCCGGTCTGTTCTCATACCCATTTTTTATTGTTACGAAAAAGACTATCATCCGCTCCGCCAAAAAAATGTTTATGGTCTTAGAGAAAACGTTCGAGGATTACGCAAACAGTGCGAGTCGCGTTTTGTTCCATTTCGCTTCTCCACAGTTAAAAGGGCTTTTGTGCATGCATGAATGCCCAGTTGGGATTACTGTACTGCTGTCGCAACTTTTCCTTTTTAATACTTCTCTGGAGAAAGTCGGTTTAAATTGGTTGTGTGGCGTCTTTTTTGTCGTGGTGAAAGTACCTTGTTTCCAGTTGCGGACTCCTCGTCAGCGGGCACAGGCTTGTCCTTCTTTTTGTTCAAGAGATTATCGTAAAGTGCACTGAGTCGGGATGTGAGCTTGAGACCAGGCTTTTGTTGCTGTTGTTCCTCGGTGACTCCACCAGTGCTCCCACCGTCCATCCTGGAGGAAGGTAAGTAGACAAGAGCAAGGGTAAGTTGAGAAATTCAAAGTAACAATTCTTAAAAGCTTTTATATTGAATATTTTAAGGAAATGCAAATCCTTTTTTCGTTATTACCGTTCTTTCTCTGAAGCTGTTCCGTCATCACCTGAAAAAACACCAGCAGAAAAAAAGAAAAACACCAAACGGTAAATATTAATTAAGGTAAGTTTCAAGACAAGAACAAAAATTATTCTTGTAAATCTTCAATTATTCCTTTTACATCATCAACGGATTTTTTGTACAAGTAAACTGAACAAAACGAAAAGCAAGAAATACAAAAGAAAACCCGACTACAATGAAATTTTTCAAAAAAAATATACAACATTATCGTATAAAAATATTAGTGAGAATAGTATATTATGCAAATTTGATAGAATTAATACCTGAAATAAATGAGTCAGACTTTCCTAATTTTGTATGGCATGCAGTGCAACAATAGAGAAGAGAAACAAGAGACAAGATAGATAGAGAGAGGAGATCAGTTATGAAATGGATTAGATGTTAAAGTGTGTCAAGATACTTTTTATAGAACTCTTTTAAATCCACAATTTTGTATTTACTCCATGGTAAGAAAGGTAGCACTAGAAATAGTCATTATTAGTATGCACTCAATGTAGCGAAAGTGATGATAAAGAGTTTTGGGGGTATGCTTCAATCACATCATCGTATCCACCTTCTCATCGCTTGGATTGAATAGAGTAGAATAGTAATATGCACTTTATTCCATTTTTTTATATCCTTACACGCACAACGAATACTCACACAGAATTACGTATAAATAAAAATGTCACCAGTTTTTTTTGTAAATTAGTAATGTATTTTGAACAATTTCTATGATAAATAGTAGTACGGTCAACGTTCAGCTATCTACTCCGAGTTTGTTGGTGTAGTAGAGCACTTGAGAATTTTGTTTAATGTACTTTGGATTGAATATGTAATCAAATGAAACGAACTCAATGAATCTGAAGATATTCTTTATACTTTTTTTTGGAGAGCCTCTTACTTTCCTCCCCTCAACTATGCGGCAGAGTACCCTGCAACAATAATGTTCAACAAAAAAATTAATGAATTCATAATAAATCGATTGTTTGTATTCTGGTAAACTTGTTTTTTTTTTGTAAATGCAAGACCATGCAGTAATTTATACTTTAGTGTAACTGATTCTCCAATTCGAACAAGAGGACATTCTAGGCAAACACCTAATGTTGCTACTGCCATAAAAATTATAAAACAAATCATAACTACGTCATGCTGTCTACTTGACAAGTAACTGGTGATCGTTTTGTGAGGTGTGTGGGTGGATAACTATTTAGGATTTATTATATATAAGCACGGTATAAATGCCATTTTAAAAATCGTTGTTGTACTAGTATTTACGTATACATTCATTCTCCATTTTAGCGGTAGAATGCAATCATTCCATTGTGGTAGTATCAATTTTTGATGCAATGAGCAGGATGCATATTCTTAGTCTATCATCGTTTTTTAAACTTTTGAACACAGCCTTTATTGAAGTTCATCTTTTTGAATTAATAAAATTCATTATCAACATGATCGTATTTATGTATATATTTTTTTCTCCTGTTCCACTCCTTCCTTAAGTTCTTAATCATAATTTTGTTAAGTGTATATTTACTTAGGTTGTATTATGTACTTATAGAGCATAGCTAGCTAGTTTATGGATGTTCTTATTTTCCTTATTACGTAATACATTCTCGTGGTGGTGTCACTCCATACAGACATACGCTTTAAATATACACACTACAAAAAGCAACCTCGGTTATAATACTTACTTAAATAAAATATATGTATTTTAAGCATTCCTCTAGTTCAGCTTTGTTTCAATATTCTATGCTAGCGTAATCTATGAAATTACTTCTAAATGTCTATTCTAGTAAAACAAACACACAACCATTGTAACTCTATTTGGAGATTTGCAAGCATACATATTATTTCGCATAGAAGCAATTCAAATATATATATATATATATATATCTATAGAATCACGCTAACAATGATTCATCATGTCTGGAAAATTAAAATATTAAAGCCGCTATGATTTTTTTAAAACCATCCTTTTTATGCGGTTACATATTTTGTCATCCTTTTAAAATGAAAGTTGTAAGTAGATATTATTTCTTAAACGTTATGCAACTTCCAAGTATTCTGGAACTACTGTGCGGAGATATTAAAACGTCCACTCAATCTTAATAATCTCATTCATTCAAAACAATTCATTCCAGCTCATTCAAAAAAAAGGAAATGAATTTGAAACTTGAGTTTGAGACATAATATATGAAAATTCGCGCTTCTTCAACGTTCTACACTGTACAAAAGGAAATTTTTAAAAAGTCGATGTAGATCAGTTAACAATTTGATCTGTCTGTGAGTAGAGTTGTTGCTATTATAGTGGAACGCTTTTGTAGATGTCTTTCGAGAAGGAAATTTTAAACTGTGCTAAAGGAAAAGCTAACTGAAAAAAAGCTGGACTGACTTATGATAATAATGTATCATATCTACCTATATTTCGCCGCGACCAACATACTCTTCTTAATAAGACTGTTAACATTGGCACAAAAATTTACAAGATTACACAAGTACCACTTAATTAGAAGTAATAACCATACACTATGTTCTATTGTACCTATTCTCAACTAAAGGGAAATAAATTGATAACACTACAAACAAAAAATGTACAATACAGCAAATAACAAACACGATAGTTTGTGTAGTTTTACAATTAAGTTGGTAATAGACTGAATATTCTTAATAGAATGGGAGGTATATAATAATACTAATAAATTTCTACCAAAATATCATCACTTCGAATTTTTTCTAAAGAAGAGATTCTTTTCTGTGTAAACTAAAATAAATGCTACTGTCAGTGTAGGAAAATAAAACAAATAAAAACGCAAGTTAAATAAAAAATACAATTCTTTTCGTCAAAGTTTTTACTAGTGAAACTACACGAAATGGACTTCAATTAAAAACTATATTTGAAACTAAATTTGAGGAAAACTTTTGTAGGATTAAAACTATGAAAAAACCCCTTCAGAAAAGAAAAAAAAACAAAAACAGATTTTTATAGCTCCACAGAGGAATAAAAATGTTACAAGAGAATTTAGATCCAGACTGATTGATAAAATAAAAACAAACTTATTTTATTAGCTATATAGTACTGAAAACAATGCAGTCCAGTCAAGTACCAAAAGATTGCCCGAAGGGTTGATTCCAGAATTTTTGAAACATGTATATATTATATACTGTTCTATATATTAATCAGTATCATTTAAATACACCATCACTATTTCAATACTACATATTGTAGTAAGGCATGCGTGTATCAGAAAAAGCAAAAAAAAATGAGATTAAAATGCTTTCGTTCAAAACGATAAAAATTGATACATAAAAATGTGGAGATAATAATGAAAAAATCGATAAAATGTGTAAAAAAAACGAATTTCATCTCAAGCTGCTCAATCATAGCTAATCAGGTGGAGAAAGGAGATCTTAATATGTACACACCAGCACACCCACCCAACCAATTCGTTTTAAAACATAAACTAACATTTAGTTTCTTTGAAAAACACTATAATTTCAATAAAGTTGCTAATAAATTATCACTATACTTGTTACAAACTGGCTGCCATAAAAGTTTCTTGAATTGCTGCAATTTCAACTTGAGGTTGCCCTTCTTTTATTACTGAAAGGTTAAAATTTCTATATGGCTAATGGCTGCCCAAATCATTTTTTATTATTGGTCCAGTGAAACTTTTCACCGACAAATAATATAATATATATGTCTCTCCTTTTTGATTTCTCCCTCAAAATAAGCAAAGGTAGTCTGTCAGTACTCGTCAGATAAAACAGCATTATAAAGTCAGGTTGGTCAAAACTGTAACAAATAAATTACTTAACATAGTCATTTCTGTTGTGAAACTCTGTGAGTACAACAACTAGTTTTTTTTTTCGAATCTCAAATAATGAAAATTAAAAATTGCAATAAAAACAAAAACCGTTATCTATGAATCAAACTATAAGGCATTTAACATAGGTATCTGTATATCTTTTAGTAAAAAGGTGCTTTCTTATGTGTTCGTGAAAAAATGCTTAAATAATAGTTTTGTTAAAAATCTATTTTCAGACAGGACTGTCCTTATGCGCCCTGCCATTTCCGTTGGTGTAGTAGGAAGGTGGAGGGTCATTACTGGGCGCTGACATGTCATCATCAAGTGGCGGAGGTGGAATGGATGGAGCAGGTGGTGGAATCATATTCCCGTTAGACTTAGACTGGAGTGGACCAAGTGGCGGTGTTTGAGATGGTGGGTATTGTATGCATCCACCGTCCCCCGACACGGGGTTCTCATTCCCGCCACTCTCACCCAAATCCGAATTTTTTCCGTCAATGTGTGCAGTTGAGTGAGAGTCATCGCTTCGTCCTGAAATAGATGCACATGAAACAGACCAAAATATTGTATATGCCAAACGTTCTCATTATCAAGTCACTTCTTTCAGATATTGGATATATAAACTTATTTTTTCTCTGTTGAAGTGTTAAACTTGCAAAAATATTGAGAAAACTCGAAGATATTTTTACTGTGGACTGCAGTATAATACATGTATTGAATATTATTATAGGTTTGAGAAGCTCCGGAAATTTTTATTATGTATTGTACATACGACAGAGGAATATTTTTATGTGTGTATTATATTCATACTTGCAATACAAAGATTAGTGTTAGTTTTTGGAATAGAAGAGCACAAGAAGACTTTTCTGATAAGTTGATTCTCAAAAGCAGATTTTCATTAAATTTATTTTCGTTGACGATTTTGAAATTTGACCAAAGTTTGCTATATTTAATCTTTTAATCGAGTTTTTCTCAATTTTTTATACGTTCCAGGAAGTGACTTTTAATGAGAGGTTTGTCATATATTTTCTGTCTGTCTTTTCAACGCATGTGCATATATTTCATTTTGAAAGAAAGGAGTATATAGTTAGTTTCAGGGTTCCACTTCCAGTCAGCGAGAATAATGACACCAGCCACCCAACTTCCCTTTAATTTCGTCACATTAGAAACTTTCAGGATTTGATTATGAAGGTTGGAAATTTGAAATTTTAAAACATAATTCGTATGCAATTTATAATTAATTATAACTGGGATCTCAGACTTTTTTAATCGAAAGATCTACACTAAACAGCACAAATGTTCTAGTAATATAAAAAGTGTAACAAAACGTTGCACCACCAAAATAAACTGAAATAAATTAAAATCGAAAACAATAAAATATATGCAACAAAATAAATTGAAACACAATAGCTAACTCAATCAAGGCAATCTTTGGTCAACATGCATCAACGTAAAAAAATCAAATGTAAATCATAATAATAACGCAAAACTTATTAAAAACGCCTACTAACGTATCAACTCTAAAGAAGCAAGTCTTATTATGTAATTAAATAATGTAGTACTGTAATTGTCAAATCTACATAACCGATCATTAACTCAATATTATGCTTGTGTTTGCATTTTTTCATTTGGACGAGGAGATCCCAAAGTAACAATTGAGCATTTCTAGAAATTTCTTCTTAAAATTATATGTGCACTTAACGTGATCATTCAATCCTTTTCGCAAGAACTCCTGCATAACTTCCTACTTCACAGGCAAAAAAGACTTTTTGTACTTTTTACGAACGCAAATTCCATCCATGAAGCCCATAAACTCACTACATACATATTCACCCTAAAAACACTCCAATACTTTATGTACATTTTAAACAATATTTGGTACAACAACATTAACATTTACAACAATGCAAATATTGACCAGCAATGATTTCCTAGATTTGAATATTATGTGTGGAGCGATTTCATGTCACTATTTCCAACAACTAATGTACACACCATCCAATTATCCTGAGTTTAAAGCCAAAGAAGCCCACAACCACCTGATTCTCTAATTAATAGGTGTATCCTATTTAACATTAATTAGTACGAGTGAACTTGTACCTCTGTATGCTATTTCGAACTGTATTATTATTGTATTTTGTATTATGCAGGCAAGATGAATGCGACCCTACTCAACTTATTCTGTCGAAAGCGCGCGCTTCCGGAAATATGTGGAGAAATTCGGTTGGATTCACAATTCAAATTTTAAGACAGCTAAATTGCTTTTTAGGTTTGCCTTTTTTTCTTTCGCATTCTAACTCCTTCAATGCTGCTTTCTCAAACTGGCAGTGGATGTAATTATTATTATGTCAATAACACGTAATATTCTTTTCCTATAACATCATATATTCTTCTTACCACCGCACCGGCAAAATCCATATACCAAACTTCTGTAATTATGAGAGGTACTGAAGAAGTTTGAATATTTTTGCGGTAATTGGTACTAGTTGCTACTTTTAAACACGACTGTGATCAAGACTAAATATATACTATAGGTTTTTTTCCCATGTCCTAGCTTGAAGTTTTGAATTAGAATGGAATTTTAAAACCTATTTATGTTTCACAAAATATTTGATCGAAGCACACGGACACACATTGGCAGTACTAGCTTTGTTTATGGTAATGAACTTTTTTTTCTAAATATTTTAATGAACTGATGATTTAATAAGGCGCTTTGTACAAAGTGAAATGTGGCCATCATGGCATAAATATTTAGCTAGCAATTAGCAGAGTTTAATTCGATTGCTTCCTTGATTGGCAAACTGCCGTGAAGGAGGAAGCGTTTTAGCTGATTCGGGAGATAAGAATACTTGAATTAGCGTGAAGGGAGTTCAGTGTAATTATTTTTTCTTTAAAATATGACGGAACGTAGAATTGTTTGTACAGAGAAATGATTGTTTTTAGCGCACTCAACAATTCTACAAATTGTGAGATGTACTGTTTTTTATTGTAGCTGAATTATAAGTACGTGTGACTAAGAGTCATCAGAAAAGATGTTTAGTAAACCTCATAAGAAATATGGCTAGCTCAATATTAATATTAAAATATTTCCTGAAGCCTTTCAAAAACATTTTGAGAAGGATTGGATGGAATCAATATCTGTACCGAAGCTGTGTTATGATAAAAGTAATGTGCAAGTGTTTCTTGTAATTTTTCTTATCATTTGTGAATGTCATCTCTGAGTAAGACAATACCCATATTTTGCCAAAGCTCAGAAGCTTGGAAAAAGTTAGAATACATATATGTAAATTGCTTTTATACCTAGCTTAAATCCTAAACTAAGCAGTTCCTGCTTCTATTTCCTATTCGATCCGTATGCATAATAGGTATGTTTTTGTACCACAAAATAAAAATGTGAGATTCTAACTAAAAACGAAAGATTTCCTTATATTCCTTTTCTAACTTTTAACCGGTAGATTTTTTTTGCTCGTTCTTACTTCGAGAACAAATGTAAAATGAACTCTATTTGAAGCGTTTTGTGAAATTAATCAGTAAATAAAGTTCAGAAATAAGGCCCATTATAATATGAAATTTTGAAAAGAAAATAGACTCGTTTCAAGGTAAACGACAAAGTTGGGAAAATTTGGGAAAGAAACAGAGCTACAGGAAGCAAAAGGTACTAGTAATAACGATAAAGGCAGTGTTTTTATCGTGTAGGAAATGAAGTAATATAACTTGTTACAAGACAAGTATTGATCATCAAGCAAGAAAAATAGTAAGGTTTTGAAAAAGATTTTCCTGTTCAAGAATCACTAAACAAAAAAGTCGCTAAAGGGTCTCTATATTTACAAAAGACGTAAAAAACTCTATCCACAAAATAAAATTAATATCGTCTAAAAAAGAGCAAGTCAATATTTCGATGCTTTTGTTTTGTTGTGTTGTTTTTTTTTTGGAACAAAAAGAAACAAAAATATTTTTCGTGCTTAGATATTAAAAATAATAAATATTTATGCTTAAAACAAATAATTTAAGAGGAGCAAGTGGCAAATCATAAGAAGTCTGGCATGATGCTCTCACCTTTAAAGCATAACAACCCTTGGGCCCTTGCGAACACAATCAACAAACCTAAAAAAAACACAAAAAAGACAATTAGTAAGTTTCGTATTTTCTGATTAATGAAAGTAATGGTAGCCTCAGAGGTTACGCACTTTACAAAGTTATGTACTGAATAATTGAATACTGTTCTTCTCTTCTACTTTATGCTTTGCCAAATGATTTCATTAATTAAGTTTAACACTGAATGTTTTCTGACAAATCTCATATGCACATTTTTTCTCTCCATGTACGAGAAGAACATGACGATTAAGTTGGGTTTGTGACGCGAAGTAAGAAGGACGTGTGTTACAGGTGACAGTTATCGGGTTGTGATCCTTCATGTGCTTGTCCAAATAGCACTTATCCAGGAAAGTTTGCACATCACATGTATGTATTGAAAGGTGGATTTCCTTGTGCATTTTGAAGGCATCTTCATCTGAGTAAACGTGTAAACCGTTTTTGTAACTGCAGGGAAAAGTCTACATGTCTTTTTTGGCATTTTTACAGTTATTCGGGAACCAGCTGCCAGTTTTATAGAACACAAACCGCAGAGTAGAGTGATGATCGTAAATCGATGTCTTCACAGGGTGCTTCTCATTCGGGAAGCTGAAGACCTGATGTGAGCAAGGACGGGTTGTTGACTCCAGGTACAGTATCTTCGCGATACTTACCGGCACGTCCACCTCCAGGCCACCTATTTCAGGCAAAACGTTCCCTCCATATGTAGGAACAGTAAAAACGTGGATATAATCAAAATTTGAACATAATATTTCCGCTGTTTCATCCGTACTATGCATTAGACTTAAATTTAAGTCTTGTGTCCCAGCAGCATATTACATGAAGAAAACGTGTCCTTGTAGGCTTCCAATTTAAACACATGATGAGCTGCAGGTGAGGGGTGAACAACTTGAATACCCATTGAATTGATGCACTCCTATGTAGCCTGGTTAATTCCAAAATCCGGTTCCTA
>JAHZNF010001102.1:0-21136 GCA_027744215.1 Troglopedetes dispersus
AAAAAAAAACATTTAAAAATGAAATTTACCCTGACATTCTTTTAAAAACAAGAATGACAAAAAATGGAGTCTATAATGTCACCGGGTTGTCCATCACATGACATTACTTCGTGAAAAAGCTCCCTTGCTATTTTAATACTATCGGAACAAGGCATTCGGATTCTCTGAAATCTATATAAATAATCCTATGTACCTACGTGTAATAGCAAGGAAGAGACAGGCAACGCCATACGCATCAGCTCCTCCGCGCAGCTAGACACTTTCAATTCCTTTCAAGACACTCACGTCCACACTGTTGTAAGCCTGGAAGAAAGAAAGTATACATTTTGTCAACAAAAAAAACCTTTACTCTGATGATGATAGTGAATGGTAATAGCGATGATGGGAATGAGGAATAAATTGCTGATTGCTCTCTTTTTTCCCTTCCGCTCCTTGAATTTTCCATGTTCACGTGTTCTAACCTACGTACCTACACAGAACATTTTCTTTTGTTTCATTATCATCTATCATTATCGACTCACTTGAGTTTTCTCAGAGAAATAAGCGATACATGCATTTTGTACTTATCCCTTATACTTATCATCCAACTATCTTTTATGAGCTTCTCACCATTAAAAAAATGTAAGCGTAGACAGTCGTTTTTTTTTTGGTGATATGCACTCCTCCTCCTCCTTTCTGTTTATGTTTACAATTTTAGAGATGGAAGAGATCGGATCAAAATGATGATTTATGTTGAGTGCACTGCTGTCACGGGGAAACCTTCGTGACAAAATTGGAAACTGGAGTAGAGGATTCCGCAACATGTATCCTTGGGCCATTCTCCAATGTTTGGATTTGACACATTTCCAATGTGATAGTGTTGACAATGGAGAGGAACGATAGTTTGGGAAGAAGCACTAAATTATGTAAGTTAATCACCACGGACGGATCGCGCACTTGCATGACATAGACTCTGGTTACAACGGAGCATGAAAGCCTCCTTTTGTTGACATGAAACGTTTGCTTCTTCCAAAATTTCTTGAAACCTTTAGCTTGTGCGATCCCCGAAAAAGGGACTAACGATACTATGGCTTGTGTAACAACGTTATTGGTGCTCCCTCACACTACATTTTCGCTCATCTTTCATCTTGTGCTGAGGTATGTATCAAAAAGTTTCGAAGAGGAGAGTGATGCAACGTCTGAATTTCCATGGACTTTAAATGGGATGTGATGTCGGAGTCTAGAATTCCAGACTAGAATTTGGTGGAGGTTAAAGTGGAAGTCACCTACAGAACTGGAGAAAACTTGGCCTGGTGTTTTGTTAGATGTAAAAAATGAATTGTATATGAGTTGTTGGATGTCATTTCTTCTTGTGTCGTGAGACAAATATATTGCGATACTTTATGTAGTTGCATTGACAGTTTGTCTGTTTGCTTCATTTCAGGAAAAGAAGATAATACAAATTTCGATTTGAAACTTCGAAGTTACATCGCTAAAAATTAGGATCGCTTGGTACAAATCTTATTTGACGAGTTTTTCTATCAGCTACAACGAGGCAGCAAGACTTGTAATTTAGTTGTGTTAATCAGCTAAGTGAAGCTGATCCAAAATTAGATCGTGTGGTTCCATGTTTCATGGATCGTACATACAATTAATGTGTTGCTTAATTTCAATGTGTTACCTACATGTAAACCAAAAGTTCGTGAATTGAATTGCAATGTGTAGTGGATCCATGAAAGGTTTGCAATATTGTGTTGTATATTTTAAAGGACCACTGATGAAAAAAGATCCATAAACATATTTTCATTCTTATACAGCATGTTGAATAATGGATTACCTGCTCTTGAGATTTGGACATGATAAATACTTGGACTTGACTGGTATATTCGTGGGACGTACAATCACATTATAAAGTCAATCTGGCGTGTTCCTTTCTCAGCTTTGCTTTCACGCTGGGAGCCTCTCCTTGGAATCCCTTTTGTCGATGTTTGTGACGGATGGGCAGACAAATGAAAAAAGAAGGAAAAAATGTCGACAAAGGGAAAAGCGAAAGAATCACTGTTCATTCAATATGTGCAGTCTTGCTCACATACATACGTACTCTTCCATTTTTTAACTATGTAGTTCACAGTTAAAGGAATTCAATAATAGTCAAAGTCGCTAATGGAACTCACTTTTCAAATCTGTGATTTTTTTTCCTGCTTAACCCATCAGATAAGCTGGAAAATTACTTGCAGACAATAATAAACAACAAATCATTGTGTACCACCTTGAACAGATAAAGATTCTTACAAAATGCGAGGGACAAACATTCTACTTGATTGTTGTACGGAAAGAACTCCAAGTTGATTTTTCAGATCATTAAAGAACGTTTAGTCAGATCATTCACTTTCGTCTTGTCTTCATTTCCACCACGGTCTAGTTCTGACAACTTTTATCTACTTTGCGAAACAAAGATGTTTTCTATTTACTCTGTCTAGTTGTAAATCTGGTAGCTCTGCATGTCCCGCGCGCGTTTATGCTTTGATGTTCGTAATTAATGATTTCTTGATGGTGTGAACAAGAGGTAGGATCACGTGTGAAAGGAAACCCATCTCTAAAGTAAACCTGTTTATTTAATGTGGAAACCAGAGGTGGTCTCCTAAGTCAAATCCTATGAAAAAGCTTTCATTTCCTTGCTTCTCGGAAAATGTTTTCTTTCAAGTGTAAACAAACTGGTAAAACCGTGACGAAGGGCATGACGGGGTTGTGTGTGGTTATGGTTAAGTGAAGTTTGTGTTTTAAAAATAGCAAGGGTAAACAATGCCGGCTGCTGTAGATACAACGAAGAACCATTCTAGTTTTTAATTCCCTCCTGCAATGTTGTTTGTGTAGCCCAGCCCATCAAATTTAACCCAACTCATCTCATCAAGTTTAATCCGGTACAGTGATGTTATTATAAAAAAAGAGAAAAAAAGCAGAAGTTTCCTCTTTCTTTCTCGAGTGTTAACACATGAGGGAAATAGAAGGATTTTTTGCGGTAACAGTTTTGACTGACTCCATTACATACAGTACTAGGGCTTTCTGGCATTGTGCAACTTGTTATAACGAACCTGTGAATACCTATAGCCTCAATGCCACCCGGTTTCACAGAGAGTTTTATCCAGTTTATTGTTGATGTTGAGAGTGAAGTGTGATAATGGAGGATGAGAAAATGAGAGTTATGTTGGTTTGCTCTTGTCTGGTGAAAAGATGGGAAAATATGATAAAGATTTCGTAAACGGGAATCGAATGGATTTTCAGAGTAAATTGAAGTAATGGGACGGCTAGGTATAGGAAACATATGTGATGATGGCACAAATGTTTTTCTGTCCTAATCTGGCCTTCAGCAACATGAGTAGTTGGACCCTCCCTGCCATCAAGTCACGCCATTTTTCATCCTCAACGTATCAGCTTCCACACCCACTCAACGAGCAAGAAAGGTTATCAAAATTATCTTTTTAATCTGAACGTTTTCCTGGCTATTGTTGGACAAAAGCGGGCACCTTTCCCATTATAATTACAGCTCCGTATTAGATATGTATCTGGAAGGGTGATGTAAATCATACCCACATTATTCAGATTTTTGCACCATCTGAACTCGTAATGGCCACTCAACAGTGAAAGCGATGATTAAAGACGTACCACGTCATTGAGCTGGAACCATAAAGATTTCGAAGCAACATATTTGTGTGAACCATAGTTAGCAGCCAGACAGCTCAGCTTAAGTTAGGTAGTGATCTCTGCATGCATTTGTAGCTTTATGGCAGAATGGAAGCAACATTTGCGAACAAGTGGAAGTTTATGATGTGAATTTGCAGGAAATGAAGGACGACATCTGTTAATGTCTCACTTTCACCGGGCTCCTTTTTTGTGTAGGAAGACGAAAGGGAAAACTTTCACTTGAGTTCCCATAATCAAGATTAAATTTGGGGAAATGTTTCCCATAAATCACTTTGCACAGCTTTCCGGCATTGCCATAAAATCCGGCTACACATTCTTTGGGATAATGGGAACGACATTACTAGATAGCACTATCATAACATGAAACATTGTGGATAAACGGAACTTATTGTCTGATATTTTAAACACATTATACAAAATTGTCCTTATATAAAAAATCCAGTACATAAAATTATATCTGCTTGACTAAGCTTTCCCAATGCTCAGTCTCTTGACTTGTGCCGTATCATAGAAAGCGTGCATTTTTGTAAATTCAATGAAATGAAAGTGTATGCAATTACAGATTTGTATGAGTCCAGAAAGTAACTGACCATAATATCAAGTGGAGGGAAAGATGTCAATTGCGGGGAAATATTTGCTTGCTTTTATTGTTAATCGAAATCGATGGTCTCGTACAAAACAGCTTTCCGTAAGACACGCCAAAAAGTGCATCAACATGTAAGAAAGAGCATCATGGCCGTCCTTACGGAACACACTTCGAGCTGTGGGAAAGTGGGAATACGTACAATGACACAGAAAAAAATCATCTGTAGTTTCTTGATGTCAGCAAAGAACAGTATAAAACTTATTTGAGTTTGATTCGTTTTATTAAAGCACGTTTTGCCTAACATGGGTTTTGTTCTTCAACCGGCAACCAGAGTTTTCAAGAAATTTCTAGTACGTTGGTAATCGTAAGCTTTCAAACTAAAAATGAATATACCTACTAGAATTCAAATTTCACTAATTATTTGCTCGAAGCAAAGATAATATGAACTGTCGAGCATGGAGTACAGATGATACTATTAAGACTAAGACCATTACACGAAAATTAATTTAGTAGAATATAAGCAAGGAAATACTTAACACAAAACTAGTTTTGCAAAGATTTTCCAAATTTAATATGTGCCTAGTTATTAAGTGGCTTCTCATTAGATCCGCTGTAAATCATCACTCACATTCTGTGTAAGTCGCATGGTTATTTGCATGCTAATTTGATGCACAAAAATCCTACCATCGCCATTCATACTAATCTGTATCTAATGCTGTTGCAAATAATAATATTTTTTTTCTAAACTAATGCTGTTGGAAAACAGTGGGCAAATATTTTCACCGTGTTGTAGTAGTTGATGGAGAATTTGATGATGTATGCTGTAATCAAGACAAATTCCACGTAAAATACAAATGTTTTATGGCTCCCTAAATATTCATGTATGTATGTCCCAGAGCTGGATTAAATTATTTCCAGGAAGTTTTGGTTCAGTGAAAAAAAAATTGTGGTAATGTATTAGCATGTTTCTCCAATAAAACTCGAGTTCAAAAAGAATCGTTGAAATTACAAGGCTCGGCTAGTGTTTTTTGATGATGTGTTCAAAATAATTCGGAGAACAGAAAGTCCATCATCTGAAAACATACATTAGGCTACAAAACAGGAGCAACAGACAATTAAATGGCATATGATGTGCAACTTGTATGAGTCTAGCTAAAACTACGTCATAATAATGATTGCGCTAACATATTCCGGCTCTAAATACCAGTGTGGTCCAGGAAGCGAACTATGCAGTAATTTTTATAAAGAGCTCAGGGGAATCCCGAGAAATGAATTAACAAAATACAACGAAATTCGGCTTCCACATGTGGCCGATAATCACTGTTGAAGGTAAAAAAAAATAGTGAAACCTGCCGCAGCCGAGTCTCGCTTTCTACACACTCTTGCTAGTGACGTAAATGCAATTTTGTATTACTTTTGAACCGTAGAAAGTTCATAGGTAGTACTTTTATAACATTACAAATTAGGAAAAGTACAACACGAATAAAAATATTTCAATTTATCATTATTCACTTTATATAATACTTAACTTTATTGCGTGGACAGTGATATAATATTGGAGAAAATGCTTGTAATAATGTATTTAATTTAAATGTACACGTGTACTTTAGAGAGATGTCGCCGGGGTCCGATATTTACGAAGAAGCGAATTTTCATAGAAGCTCGATTGGTGAAGCTTCAAAGAGACCACAGATCATTATAGTTGATGAACCTAAAAAACAAAATGAAACAGAGCAAATGAACTCAGAAAATGTAAATTCGAAGCAAAGAACAGTAGTATTTAACTTGTTGAAGTTATTGAAGTTGGTTCAGATTTCGCAAAATACTAATGTGCTGAACTTTTTCTAACAATGAAACTCATAACTTGGCACTGTGAATCCTACACAGTTCATTTGCTAATGTTCAAAGTTTTCGGATAAAAAAAGGTAATGTTTATTGTATTTGTTCCCTATTTTTGTGATTTATTTTGTGACAGGTGCCTACGGAGAGGTGATGTGTTATGAATGCGTCTGGCAAGGCTCCACTCCCCTTCCTTCCACAAAGGATGGTGTCAGCGATATCTGTCGACCTCACAATTTCAATGTTGAAGTTGTCCATAAGATCAAATGCGCCAACGGTTGCGTGAAGCAAGCTCTTTATGAATTCGGTAAGTATTACAGGGAACCGTCTTTAATTTCCAAACATGACATTATCAGAAATATCATGGGTTCCTGGCTTCATCTTACATAAAGGCAAGAAATGACAACCCAATGCATACCTTGTGCAAAGCAAGATTATCTATATTAATATCGACGTTCTTCAGCTTGTAGAATTTAGTGGAAGGCTGAACTTGTTTTCCATATCGCAATCTAGCACCGCTCTGGATTACGAATGATTCCGTAGACTATTTTGAATTTTAATTCGTTTCTTGAAATCGATATTTATGAAGCCAAGAGAATGAGATTTTTTTCCGGTGGCCTTGAAAAACGATACGGAGTGGGTTACTTCAGACCCAAGGTGGGTGAGGTGTGAATCTTCATTTCAAATTTACCAGGGAATGGCATGCACCACAAACTTTTTTTATTTGAGTCAAGCCTATATTATCCCTGCGAAGAAATCCACGATTTTTTGTTCATAACTAAGATTTACATTTTAGAAATTCCATCACATATTTTCATTACTGATTTCGAAGGTTGATGAATAACGAGAAATGCTGAAGTAGGATTTAACGCTTATATTATATAAATCAGAAACTTTCTGATCTATGACTACATTCCTTCTTGGTCATATATACGTATTTCAATTGAGCTGATAGGTGAACATTCAAAGGACTTTTGTCGTGATTCTATGATGATATTTTTAAAGCATTCCTGAAAAGTAGACCACTCTAATGAGCATTTTCACGGAAGACACATTCCTGAATCAAATAATAGGTGACTGTAATTGAGCAATAAAACATAGGACGCCAGTCTCCATAGCATGTGTAGTTTAAAAGGAAGTGTCATTGCCAGTCGACTACCAGTTTTTGAGAGACATGTTATGGGGGATATAAACAATTATTTGGAAGAGTAGCTTCCAGAGGAAGTCACCATTACGCTGTCCTGCTAATATACGGACGGTCAATTCAATGAACTTTTCGTGAAACCTCCCTACCGGGAATTGTTACGAGCGAGCGGGCTCACCCTGGTATAAAATTCAAAATGAGGTTACTTGTGCAAAAATGTGAGAAAAGTATCACAATAAAAAAGTTTTGGAATGTAATGAGAATTAGTTATATGAATAAAATCTCGACGATGTGCTCCCGACTCTTGTTTTATAGCCATCTGCAAATTCCAGAGTATTTAATAAGTTTTCTGAAAAAGTGACAAAGGTTATGTAAAATTGCAGTGAGTTGGAGACGCTCTTGAAAAAGTTGGAGAACTGTGACTCCGGCTCTGATGACTGACTATGACACGGGTTTAATGAGCACAAAACACGAGTTTTCAGAAAACAGAAAACGAAGAAAGTAATTTAGCCAAAACTTTAATTTTTGTTTTTCTATGGTTTTGAGGAGAGAACAGTATCGTCTTGCAACAACTTTATAAAGACCTGAAAACTTGAAGAATATTTTCTTGTGTTCTCTTATCATGTTTGACAACTCCAGCGAAGCACAATCGATATTTTACATTGCCCCAACACGACTGTGGATTTGGCCTTGTCAAAAGACACCATAATATGAGTGTTCTCACTTGATTCCTTTTTCATTTCTTCAGTAATCTTGTTTGTTCCGTGTCGTCATCTTGCTGACCAGTAAAAGCTTTTATCGTTGATCATATCTCATTCAGATAGTCTCATAAAACAAGCATCAAATGAATTTTGAAAGATTGGACAGGGAGGTTGGGAGCGCATCTTGGTGACTAAATAGAAGCATGGTCATTAAAATGCAAGCGAGAGAGGGAAAAAAGATGATTAGTGTGCAGGAGAATTAGTAAAGTTTGACTACACCGTCTTCTTAGTTGCCACCAATTCCAACTCGGTGAAATGAGGACTTGGTAGGCTATATGATGAGGAGACAAGTTTGGCAACATTCAAGGAGAGAAAGATAGCAAAGAATTTCACATTAGTTCGAGCTCATGAAGCTGCAAGATAGGGAGGAGCAGTACATGGATTTTGGGACAGCCACGTGTGCTTTTCCAATATTCAAGTGATATGCTCCGAAGCGAGAACTATAAAAACGAACCTTCCACTTGTGAAGAGATCTCTGAGATATAAAGTGAACCTCGCTTTAAGCAACTCCAAATAGGATTGCTGATTGCTGCTTTCATTCTGCAAATCGAGGCAAGTTAGTCCACACCAGACTTCCTTTTTTTATTCGTGAAAAGGTATTTTATTCAAACAAAGTGGATGTTGTTGAGCAGAGGGTTGACAGAAGTGGATCGGATCAACGTAACTCAATCAAGGAAGTGTGACAACGTCATCGTCATCACCTCCCAGCTCCCATAAGTTTCTTCCAAGGAAAGTGAGGCTTTGGGAGTGGTGATGATAAAACTCCGAAGTGAGGCACTAATAACAGTAAGTTGTGGCATTGGTGTTGGTTGCTGCGGCGAAAGAGAGAGAGAGAGAGTAGAAGGTATATATGTGGTTGTCCCCGGAAATTTTCCCTTTCTTCACAGGAGAACCTGTTTTAAGACAACGCCAAATATGAAACTTGTTTTGAGCTCCTTTCTCCAGTTCACGAGAGGATATAGTTTCGCCCTTGTTTACTTTTTCTCAGTTTATGTAAAACTTTTCCGAGTTACATGTTTTACATAAAATAGTACAATTTTATGTCTTGTTGATTTTTTTCGACATAAGGATCTACCTACCTGCGTAATATGCTCTGGCAGGACATGGAGGAAAGGACACATGTAAAGAATGATAAATATATAGCTAGTCACATGTGTACTTTCTAGTGCTCCTCCTCAGCTGCGGTATCAGTTGAATTTTTTTTTGCATACATGTAAGTAAAAGTTTGAGAAAAAAAAGATAAAAAGAAAACTTATTTTCCTTCTACTTTCTCCTTCCACAAATAATCTCACTGTAATCTATTCAGATGAAAATTGTGCATGGAAATGTGACATGTTTCCTCCCACTTGCATGCCTTTCCCGAATGGGTTGAAGAAACACAACAAAAATGCATAAATTTTATCCATTCTGGCAAAGCTACATTCAAACAAGAAATGTTTTGCAAATTCTGACGATAAAAAACTACGGAGAACCAAGGGCAGTGATGAAAATGTGGCAATGGCCTTGATTAATTAAAAAAACAGTGGAATTGCTTCCACTTGTGCTTTCCACGATTCCACTAATTCCATATCTGCCTACAAGTTAAGTACCTCCTACTTCATAAGTGTTCTTTGGCATAGAATGCTACGTACTACTGGTGTACCGAGAATACTAACAAATTACTGTTATTTTCCTTGTTTTCATTCCTTCCCTCGACCCATAAAACACTTCGCTTCAAAAACACGATGCTACAGAATGATATTTTCAAAGATCAAATCTTGCATGTAAAACAGAACAACACGCTGCTCCATGCACGCGTAATGTTTTGCCCTTAATCTGTTTCAAATGATGAAAACGTATCCCTACAATTTGTAGTTCATATCGTGGAGGTATCAAGACATAAATTTTCAAGCATTTTGTTGTGTAAGCATATTTGTTTGCGTAATCGAGATGACTGAAATATAGGATCTTCTGTGAATGCAATATCTCAATGTGCTGAAGAAAAGGGTTCCACTTTCAAACAATTTCGATCCGTCCAGTTACAGTAGGTAAATAGGAAAATGAATTTTTGGAAGGAAAAATACTTAAAATGGATGTTGGGTGCAACGCTGTCCAGTTGCTGGAATGTGGTGGGAAGAAGGAATGTGTGTTTTGATGCGTATGACAGGACACACCCAATTTTTTCTCCGAAGAAGAAAATACGCCTCCACATCAGTGCTCCACTGACATTCACCCTTCTCACTCGCATTATCCTCATGTCAGTGAACTGAGCTGAATAAACGTTCTGTCAACTCCTTGAATTCACCTCCCTTCATTCCGAAAGCTGCTACCCTTTACCCACAAAATTTTACTCGCCTTTCGTCGCTTTTCCTTAAACCTTTTGTGGGATTGGTAAAAAAAATGCTTTGCGTAAGGTTAGAGAATGTGCTGTGTGACTGCTTATTTAACAAAAAATGGAAAATTCATGTCCTTTGTGGCATCTCTTTCAAACTTGGGTGCGTCTACATGACTCTGTGTTTAGCGGCTTTGCACGCTGTGTGTGATTATGAGTAGAAATATGGGAGTTACGGCACTCCTTCATATATGCATACATCAACATATATACATACAAATATTGTCTTGAGCGACATTAAAAACCATGGTTCAAGGATAGATGCGTTCTCAGTCTTCAGACTCGTTCATCTGAAAATAAAAAGTAGGAACGTTTGGAGCTCCAACAACGATTAAGCTTATGCTGCATAAGCCATTCCCTGAAGTGAAAACAATTAAAGTATTACTGCTGGAGGTACTAATAATTAATCAGTTTTACTACTTAAATATGCAGTGTTGCATAAATATCACCTTTCTTCCTACTCTCGTACTGGGCCATTCAAATAATGTTTATTTATGCAATCACTGGTCAATTGAGATTTTTCCGTAAAGCGATTTTCTTCAGAACCAACCTTACAACACGGGTTCCAGAAATTAGCTGTGCAAAATGTGGCGAATAATTACGATCCTCCTCCATATTACAAATGCTTATAGAACCAATACCATTCCTTCGGAAGGACAGAAAGTATGTATCACCTAAATAAATGGTACAGTAGTATAGGAAATAAGTAATTTCCTATACTACTTCGTTGTCCCAATAATAAAAATTGAACGAATCGTTAAGTTTGAATGGCAGCTCGAGGTAACTCGTTAGTATAGCACTACAGCCAGTTTAAGAGATGCCAGGAACCAAGCAATATATTGTCCGCTTTTGAGCAAGCCCTGCTTTGGCATTGATTTGCTTGAATAAAATTAATGAATCGTGTGGGTCGTGTCAGTGAAAGAATAGCCCGTTCAATTCAATCCTATCATCTTTGACATTTTACACGGTATTTCCCACGCCTAATGCTCATAATCGTGTGAAGAATCAACACATGATATTTCTGTTAAGAAGAGCCTAGCTGGTTTCCTTGGCTATCAACATTACCACCACATAGATTCGAAAATGAGTAGGTAGAAGGTTCGCTGGCAAAATTATTATCAGAATAAATTAAAGTATTAAGAGAACTATTAAATTCGATCGTGCGGCTGCATAGTTTATTTGATAATGACGACTGGGACAAGAAAAGAGAAAGTAAGCTGAAAAGTAGTTGAGGCAGTTTCATCCCGGATAATTGCGCCGTAGCGGCACATTTTCAACGATGCCGAGGGTGGTAATTATAGTTTAAAATGATAGGGATAGTTTGCTAGGTTCGTGAGAGAAAGAAAGAGGAAGACGATGACGGAGCAATTTTGGCTGCACATCACCCTTCACATCAAACTCCTTCCTTCTACCTAAGTTTATCCTTGCCGACCTGAATCGAAGGAGAGATTCCCCTTCAAATTGTACCTTGAAAGGCATAAATTTGCTGACGGCGTCAAAATACAAATGTCTAGAAACATGACAGGTTAGTTATTTGTATGGAATATATACATGTAACTACTGTTATCAAGAGAGATAATCGTCAGTTTATTTGCACATAGTGTTATGGTTGCTCCTGACTTGTTCCTCTGTGAGCTGCAATCTGTCAGCTTTCTCTGGCAAAATTATACATTCACTCATTTAAATTATTGCTTAAAGCAGTCCGCTCAATCATTATTACATCAATGAAAACTGATGCATCAATAAGTATAATTGTTGATATAACCCGTGCATATGAAGCAACAGTTAGCAAAGTTATCACTTTACCCCAAGGTTCAACAAATTTACATTATATTTACATGTTGTCCTTATTAACCTAGACACAGTGATTTATTGCATCGTTTTGGCTTGAATTCATCCAAAAGTATATTTAAGGATCAAAACCTCAACCAGCGTGGAGAAATAGTGAAAAGTTTTATAACTTACATGAGAGTCACCTTCACTTTGATTTTTTAAAAGATGTACGTTTCTTGCTTACCGCGGCTTAATTATGAATGTATTCAGGGAGCCCCAGCAGAAACGTAATTAGCTGATATTATATTGTCAAAAATATTCTCATTGAGGAAACGGTAACAGTAAAAATGAATTTTAGCATATATGTAGTGTGCATAATAAAGTTTACTTCCCAAATAAAATCTGATGCGACGGCGAAACATAAAAAGTGGCAAATTTTGATTAAACTTTGTAGAATACCAGTAAAAGTAAAACAATTTTTTTTTTGTGGATTTGCGAAACAACGAAATTGCGTTTCGTCGTCGCGTTTTGTATGAAAGCATTTCCCAACCCAATCTCATTTCATTTAATACGTTTTTCCATTCGAGCTGGCATTATTCTCACCACGTTAGAGACAGGAAGGAGCTTGTCATATTTCATTTCGAGAAACAAACATAATCTGCAGGAGAAAACTACAGCAAGAAAACAACCGGGCGATAATGACATGATGAAAAGGGAGGCGGGCATCACAACTTTTACAAAGACCATTACTGAAAATTGAAACAAAACGCAATAAACTGTGAAAGCAGGGCCACTTTTGCAAGAAAGTATGATGCAGACACAACAAGAAAAAAACAAGATAAACAGGAGCCACTTCCTGTCAAACAATAAAACCCAAATTGGTTCAGAGTAACAAGGCAGAGAAGAAAGGATAGAATAAGGAAGTATTATATTGTTCTTTCAAGGTTCGTAAAATTGTTGGAAGTTTCATCTGTCAATATCCTGCCTCATTTTGTTTGTGTCTAGCATATTATTACTACATAAATTTCATGTCTCTAGCTCTCGTTTTTCTTTCAACTTTTGCTTATTATCGTTACTGGCAAATATGATAAATCAGAAGATAAGATTGAAGTTGCCCCATTCCTGGAATATTGTGTTAAGGGTTTCCTGTTGCTTCCAAGTTTCTCTAACATTACTACTTCTACTGCTGAGCAAGGAGCAAAATAATAAGGGGATGAGTCAGTGAGCTTTTTATTTTCAAAGGACTTTTCCTTTTCTAATTTAAAGTCCTGCAAACTAAGCTAGTCCACTCGTGCCATTTACCTTATCTTCCCATTAATGTACATATATGTATTTGTTAGTGTTCTAATAGTATTTGTTCAGTCATCTTTTGAAAACCGAGTGATTTAAACTTCTCCAGAACGCTCTTGTCAATTTAAAAGCCATGAATGAGATCTCCTCTGACCGTTTTTGCTGCCCACTCATATAACAGTTTGCGACTTACTTATAACAGAGGACAACATGGCAAGCTGGAGGGAAAGTGCTTCCGCTAGCTACGAGTACCCCGAGATTGTACAATCAAATTCTCAATAAATGTGCATCCGTCCGGACCGTACGAGATGCGTGCACGTAATTACAGGGTTTTGAGGGAATAATCTGAATGCATTTAAATTTTTTAGGATGACTGAGCTTCTGGTGAACGTAATTTAAAAAAAAGTTTAAGAAACACGGATATGAAGAAAATGGTCTCAAAGCGTCATTTCTTTAGTGAAACTTCTTTGCACTGACAACTGCATTTTCCTATTTCCTGTTCTGCCTTGCCAGACACGAATCATTATTTGCTTGCGAAGTAATAAACCTTAAAGTAGCGTTGACTCAAGCACGGTTGCCAACAAACCACACGCACGTATGCAAGAAACAGCGTGCGTGGTGAACTGGGAACTTGAACGAAGCAAAAGAGAGGAAAGTGAAAACTTCACACTGAAATAGGAAAAGTCCCCTCGAGGGAATTGCCCATGTTATACGTCGTCTTGGGTCTCCTCCTACTTCACTTCGCTTTCACGTACACACAACATCTCTGCTTCCGCTCGCTCTCATTCATTCATTCATTCATTTTCTCTTGTTTCCTCGAAAATGTGTACATGCGGATGTATAATTTAGAAAGACGAAACAAATCAGAGACTTGAACTGTGCATGAATGCAAGGATGCAAGAATCCTTTTAGCAAAACCACCGAAAAAAAAACTTTTTTCTTCTGTGCTTCCCAATATTTTCTTGTAAACGGATCCACTCTAAAATAGCATCTTAAAGGAATTTGTGTGGCCGTGAATGGGCGCGAGCATACAGTGTGCTACATTTTCCAGGAGAAGTTCCAACAAAAATGAAAGAAATAAGACAAAAGATGGGGATGGGATTCAACTAACTTTTCCTTCACTTTGACAAAAACCAGTGTGACGGGCACTTCCGGAGGAAAAATGTAACGTCCGTCCCATTAAGATTTAAAAGTCAAACACATACATATCTTACATGGCATTCAATGCGTCTAGTGGGAATCTTGGCTTAAGTTTGCATTCATTTTCATAAGTTTTTATTAAGTTGGCAATGAACTGCGCTCCTAATCACATCACCACAACCACAACTTACAATCACAATATTGAGTTAATTCAACTTGCTTACTGGACATCAACATGTAAGAAGGACATGATATCTGATTCCATCATTTTAGTTGATAAAAAGTTAAAACTAATTTTAATATCTTTGTTAGTTTGATTTCCCTACTTTCACTTTTTCTTTTTGCTTCCTTTTACATACTTGGCATTAGTAAAAGAGAAGAAAAAAATCATATTTTATGTCTTCCTGAAGGCAGCAATTTTTAAAAAGTTTTTTTATAGAAGACTGTGGTGGTTGCGTAAATATACGACATCGTTATTCTTCTTCACTCCCTTTCAGAGCCTATTATTGCCTAATGTGATCTTCTCACGATAATAAAGTCAACGCTGTGGCAATGTTGTGAGCCATTATTTACTCGAGATTCTTGAAAGAAGAAGCTCTCTGTTTTTTTTGTATTTGGGCGAGTGCATTAAGCAGGTGCATGTTTCTGGTGGCCGCGGCTACAAATATATCGACCCAGTTTTACTACTTTTTTTGTCATTTTTTTTTGTAAACTTTTATTCTGGATGCTTTTCAAATTGATACCCTTTTTTCAACGGGTGAAATGTGTCCCTGACAATAAATAAAGGACGGGTGAAAGGACAATAATGCATTTTTGTACTGCTTAACAATACCCACCCTGTCACTTCTATGTTAGGCCTTCCTCTCCTTTTGAATTGGATAGGGAAAGACAAACGTTTCGGGAGGAGTGGTTTCTTTTCGAGTAGGTGCCACAAGTAGGTAAAGGAAATCTCCACAGAAGCATGAACACTGATATAATTTAAAAGGACGGGCCACGCATACCCTTATGGTGAACAGAAAATCATTACTCTTCTCAAATTTTACAAAAGGAAGTCGACTGTTTCAGCCTTACCGTGAAAAAATGTTCACTTACTCCCAAAAAAAAGACGAAACGTGTGCATTGTTCAGCTCGGTGACATTTTTGCTCGGCGTGAAAGTTTGAGCTGAGGTAGTAGTGGGCTTGGATAATATTATTGTGACTACGACGTTTCAGCAACTCTCACTCTCTAAATTGTTATTTTCCTCTTAAAGTATATTCAATAAACATGTGCCGTTTTTCATGCTTTACTGCGTACTTTTATGTTTCAATCCAACCTGAGTCTTGTTGACTCATGCTTCACTGTCACACCATGTATTTTTTTAAAATACTTTGGACGCACTATGAAATGCTCACTAGTTTTCGACTTTGGGTTTGGCATGACGTACTGGATTCATTGTTTAAGTTAATGTTGAATAGCTTTTATTTACTGCGGCGTTGTAAAAAGCTTCATTTTAAACAAGCCTCAGCCTCAGAACATTTAATAAGGCAACTGTAAGAGTTCTCGGGATTGGTCCTCCTTCATAATCGTCCTTTGCGTATCGTTTCAACCCAGCTTGCCTTTAATGGAATTAAAGGGAAGGAACTTAAACTTGTTTACAGACTGACGGGACCATGCCGTAAACTTTTTAAAATTCTGAATAATCTAGAAACATAATGCATGCAAGTACCTGCTTATATGTTGTGAGGCGGTAGAGACATCGGAGCATTCGAATAATGAACATTATATTATACTCATCCAGTTGGAGGCCGCCGGCGTTCCTGAGCATACCGCAGAGGAGGAACAAGGGAACTGCTGTCAAGTAGTCATGGAAATGCCTTGTTTTTGTAGCAATTACTATACGGTCGTTATTAAAATTCACTTGAATCCCACAAAGGGAAGTCGGGAGATTCCAGCGACATTATTTAAGATGATGATGGTGATGACGGCCAAAAAACAGTGTTCTCTTGTGTTTTTGGAACCCTAGTTTTCCTGGAGATTTGTTATGTTGTGGAGTACATATGCACGAAACTGTGCCAGAATGAACGCGTCATTATTCGCGTTCTTGGTGAATTTTGGTTGGCTTGGCATCTTCATTTTTGTTACCTTTTGTATGGTTGATATTACAAGCTCGTGATATTGCTGCGGAATCTTCCATATTATATTATAGTAAGAAGTTTTGGAGCATGCAAACATGGCAGGAAAGTTTGCGTGCGTGAATTAAGAAAGTCAACAAGAGTTTCCAAGATTTTCCTTGGATTGCTTTCTAACTTTTTCCATACTTCAATGACTTGGGCTTTGATGATGATAAGGGGGAGATTCTAAGTACAATGTTCAATTGGAAATGTAAAAGAGATATACTGCTTATGGCTTTTACTCTTGGTTGTGCGAATACAGTTAGTACGTGCTCGTGTGAAATTGTAAAACGCAAAATGAAATTGCATTACTATGAGAAATTAATGGCAGAGAAAGCGTTCTCGGTAGCCTTGAACGATCTTACATTGATAATGAACGTTGGTGTGTACATGCGCAGATTTCTCAAACTATGAGGAGTAAAGTGACTTGTTCAGTTTCATTTTACCTAGCAAATTGAGTCTGGATCAGTAACTGTTGTTCGTGACTTCTTTAACATCTTATCTCGACTCAATTTGCAGTTCTTTACGAACAATTTCTTGCTAAATGATCTGGTTTTGAATGCCATTGAGTAATTAGTTGTGTCATTTTGGACTAATCAGAAAGTAACCAGTTACTAACCATGTCTGTATGGTTAGTTAAGAGGCGAAGATAATATAGCAAGGCATGCACATTTATAGATACACTTAAGGAAAATTTGGAGACACTGCTTCGGCCATCTTCGATTCAATCTGGAAATGGATAAACTTTAGCAAGAGTTTTGCCACGGTCAGGGTAATATATTATATTTAGCTTCGGACTGGCGTGCTGCTAACACTATCCATTCCATAAAAGGGAACAAGGTTATCTTCACTCTCCAGGAAAATAAAGTTGGATAGTGTTAGTGTATTATCATTGGTTGGGTGGTTAAGAGACGGTTGTGTACTTTAAGCCACCATTTATTTCCTTTAACTTGTCAAACTGTTCCCTGTGAAATGAATGGGCGGAATTCATGCAGACTTTTTGTCCTGCAACTTTATCCTTCTTTGCATTTAATTGGGAGATGGGTTGTGTGCAAATTGGGATGCCAACTACTACACGTAATCAGTTCTAGTGAAAACATATATCAGAGTTCCTTCATTTCAAAAGACTTACTCTACTATGAATAGAGGTTTAACAAAATAAAAAATTTACCTGACAGAGTTTTGCAGAAGTCATATTTTAACTGGATCATCCAAAAGCATCATGGTGACATTTCATTGGTCTACGTGGTATAGGTGAACATCTTTACACTTCACGTGACATATTTATTGACTGGAGGTGGAAAGAGTTGAGCATGACAATGCACAAGTTTTGTTTCTGGAACTGTCTGAATTCCTTCCGTGATACTTTACTTTATCTCCGGAGAAAGTTCTTTGTCTCCGGAGTTCATGGCATGTCATTTTTTAACTTTTATTATTAGTAAATAGAATTAAAATGGGTAGAGCGAGAATGTAAAGGTTGCGAGATGATGAACTGTGGGAGATCGTTCTTTCCTCTCGCTAAAATTATTTTCATGTCCTGCATCCTGAACCTGAAACCTTCATGCTCTGAGAGAACAGAGCTTCACAAAGGAATTCAAATTCGTGACAAGTTGGCCAACACTACTTTTCCTCTGCACTGAGGGCACCAGACATTGGTAGTGAAGGGAGTGGAGACTTCATGGAAAGAGTTTTGAAATCATGGAAAATGGAAAAGTTTGGGAGATGTCAACGACTCAATTAACAAGATTAGTAACAAACTCCATATCTGCATATATTTAATTTCCGGTCACGTCCCCAAAGTCAGATCAAACAGTTTCAATTTAATACACGTTTTCCACACACAGCAATTTGGTTCTCTTTGCAATTGATCTTTAATTTTTGGAAGTCTTGTTTCATTCAACCTTGGAATTTCATGCGACACTCTTTTGAAGGGAATTGTGAAGACATGACAAAAACTGTCCTTGCTGCTGAACTTATCGAGGCCAAATGAAATTATAGGCATGAACATTAGAAAAAAAGTTTTTACTGTATTCTTGTTTCATGGGTCTCTAGCTACGCAAGGGATCTTTATTTTTTACGAAATAGAGCCCCCAGCTCGGCCCTCACGCGTAGCCTACTTCTTTTAATTTCCACTTTCACTCCAATTTGTTTGGGAAATTATGGCTAGGCATGTGTCTGATAAACCAAAACACGCATATTCGATCGGCAAACCAAATATATGACAAAAATTATCTTATACGGACTCTTTTCATATAAAACGTGCAAATAAGATCAGAAAATGATATGCAAGAGTAATTATGCGACGCGACGTATTTGAATGGATGACAACATTTAACAATGTGCACTTTTCCATGTTGGCAAGTGCATTGTGTTTCATGCAGTTTTAGAATGCCCCATGATTTGCTTGCGGTGACATCTAAAACGCAATTTGTAGCGTCTTAAAGGATACTAATATAAATTGAAATAAATTTTTTTGATTTCCCACAGAAAACAATCCATCCTCACCACCTCGACAAGGAACCGGGAACAATTCTACTAGCAATGCCACCGCTCCAAGAAATCGCACACTGAGGTAGGTTTCTCACATTTTTAAATATTCTAAGCAATTTTCAAAAGCCTCTTTGATCAATTGAAAATAAAATCAAGTGGTTTAGATGCTACATGCATTACTATCCTGTATGTAGTTCATGTACTGCCTTCTGCTGGCTTCAATGTGTTCATTTTTTAGTTAGTCTCGTCATTTCTGCTAAAATCTTAAAAATTCCGTTAACATTTGCAAAACATTTTTTTTTTTAATTTTAGCATAGAAAACATGACATTCTACAAGAGAGGATGTGACACGAACAAGAAAACCAGGGAAACATGCGAGGTAAAATATTAAGCCATCTAAATATTTCCAGTCATTTCCTCCGCTCCGAGAGCACCTGTCACTCACATTCATGTTTATATTGTTCTTGCAGAATAAATCATACCATGAACAGGTGAACACTCAAGATTGTTTCTGCTTAACGGACTACTGCAATGGGGAAAGCAATGGTGCAGCCTCCCACACACTTTTCCAGCTATTTGGCGGTGGAAGTCGTGGTGTCACAGCGGGAAGGGACTCACGAGGGAACAGCAGGAAAACTTTTATGTCCTATTTACTTACCATCGCGGACACGCTGCATCATGTCATCTGGAAGAACAGGATAAGCATTTTTGAGTTCAGCACGGTCGCGTTTCTCGTCAACTTCTGCATTTCAAAACTATTCTCAATCGTCAATGCCACGACATTTGTTGCACAATAAACCAACAACAATTATATGTGCATAATACAACTAATTTTCTCTATGGGTAAATATGCGTGTGAGTAATCGTTTTATGCATGCACTGTGTGACAAATTATAGATTAGGTAAACAATATTAAAAGGATGAAATCTAAAAAAAATATTAAGCAATGTTATGGATTATTTTACAAGGTTTTTTGTATTTATGTAATTAGCGCGAGTGGTAATGAGTACTGGGCAGACGATGTTTACTCAGTGAACAAATGAAGATAGTTGATAAATATTAGTTTATTTTGAGGAATACTACACTATTCATTGTAGTTGATATAGGTGCTTTTGGGAAGTGGTGCAACGTGCAACTGCTGAATGGCTATAATAGAATGGCAGAGGAGATGCATGCAAAAAAAAACAATGAAAAAAAAACCCAGTGATTTAAATTGCTCCCTGAAATTCCACGTGTTTAAAATAATGAAATTATGGAGGCTATGGTAATGATTTCTTAAACGATAAAAAAACTATAAACATATAACCTATCAAAAACAAAGAAAACGGATTCCGTTGGAGAACTATCGCGAATATAATGTCAAAGATGTTCGTATTTATAAGCTTGCACTCTCGAGCCACTATTGTAAATATTTTGGTATCACTTGAAAATATAGGGTCTTCTGGATAAACTTCTTTTATAATGAATGTTATGATTACCTGCAAATATATGTACGTGTATGTGTACTACGTTCACAATGTGAACTTCACACAACCTCAAATCCTGCAAATCATTTCAATTTGTACAATTTCATCTATTTTCAATTATCTCCATACGTTCTTCGATTTCCTCTTATATATGGTTGATTTTACTATTGACTTGTACTTTTTTAAAAAATACTAAAAGTTTATAGTTTGATCCAATTAAATTTAATCCAAACCCGTTCGAAGAGCAAATGCTCCTCGCATGTAGGGTTTGTCGTTATTCTGGAACTTACCACGAAAATTTTACTTGGAGATTACTGCAGGTACTATAAATACTATTAAAGGAAATACTAAGGAAGCTTCTAAAGATTTTACTTAATGTGTAACTGATTAGTGCATAGCACATTTAATATTTGAAAAGTGTCAACAATGTAATTACAGTGTTTA
>JAHZNF010001103.1:0-12859 GCA_027744215.1 Troglopedetes dispersus
ACTATGCTTATGCAGATGTTGGCTCATTCCAAAAAACACATTTCGCTTGTGACCAAAGGAAAGAAAGGAGAGTTGGATAAATTATACTCGAAAAGTGTGGAACATGAAGACTTTGAAAGTGACTCACCTCAATCACCTCCCCAGAGGTTTCGGAGCTTGATGGAAGTCATGCTGGAGAGTGGTGAGATGAGTGACGTTGAAATCTGCGCAGAAGTGGCTACTCATATTCTTGGGGTATTATGATATTCGACACTGGAATTTCTATTCAAACTTGTGCTTCATCAAAATTATGACAATTTTCTTTGCTTATTAATCCAGGGTCATGAGACTGTCTCCTCTTCCTTGCATTTTTTGATGTACAATTTAGCTGTGAATCCACTTCATCAAGTACTTAATACCTGTATACGCTTTATCACAATATTTCTTTGAATCTTGTATTAACTTTTCATGAGTGTAGAACTCCTAAAAATATTGCCTCTGATATTGAAAGCGTGAGTGTCAACGTGAAATTGATGCCATGCTTGCCACAACACTTTCTGAAGAAGTAGGTATGGAGGCCTTCCAGAACTTAAAGTATTTAGAACGATGCATCAAGGAAAGTCTCCGAATCTACCCAACCTTCCCTGCATTTGCCAGGGAATCCACTACTGCATCTCTGAAACTCAGTAAGTTACAAGCCATAAATATGTGGTTTCTGCATGATGAATACCATTCATTAATACGAACACTAAACTAATAAAATTGTTTTTTTTTGTAGGCGATGAGTATGAAGTAGATCCCGGAGTGATCATAATGGTCTCTCCTTGGGCTCTTCACCGTAAACTATATCTACACTAAAAAGTTCGGAATTAATTCAATGTGAATTATGTGAATAATTTTTTTAGGTTGGAGACTGGCCATAATGGAAATGCTGGTGGTTGCATTCTGGATTTTACGTAACTTTGACGTTTACGCGGAACCAACTACACCAGACCAGTTAAACTTTTACTTCCATATCACACTGGCAACCAAGCCGGAAATCAAATTTGTTTTGAAAAGAAGGTCTACTTGAATAGCGCTGCACACTTGCACAGATGTGATTACTACACTGATGTAAAACAATTTATTAGGCAGGATGAATTTAATAGCATTTTATCTAATTAATTATGACGCGAAAATAATTAAATATCCGATGATTTTTACTTTCAAAGTTTTTGGATTACGCCACAATTAGGGTTTACAACACATGCTCTTTTGTGACGCAACAATAAAGCATTTCTTCAACAAAACAAAATTCTATTCTTTCAATATTTAGAATCAATGCTGGAGATTCCATATTATGACTGGTTTGCAAATTGTATGCTTGAAATACAATTCTAGAGATGCTCATTATTAGTATTAAGTCAGTGTCATTGGCATTTTAATACATATGAACAATTTCTATACGCACATGTGAGGATGGAATAATAAGTAAGATTGTGAGAAGTAAGATAAAGTTAATGGTACTCTTCTTTTATGGTTTACACGTTAAGCCTTGGCCGTAAGAAAGAACCAAAACCAATTTCTCGACAATTAAGAGGTAAATATATCATTTTCTCGTAAATTTGACTGTTATCAAAACCATAATTATTGTGCCCGTAATACTCATATGACACGGACACAACATATCTTGTGACTGTGACTTGCCTAGAAAAGACACTTGTGGATACGTCAGCACTCAGCACGTGTTTGTGTGTATTTCAAGTGTGGGTATACACTTTTTTTTATCAGAATGATTCCTCTTTGCAGCAATTTTCATTGGAGTCGCATTCAAAAGGATACGTTTAACCCACTTAAGGTTAAATTACACCTATTCTCACTTCAAAACATAGTTATCAATTTTTCTGTTATTCAGCTTTTTGAGCACGGATGGAACTGTATCACAATTCTTTGTCCATGCATACTGATGCCATACATTTATCTATTATTCGTTTCATATTCGGCAGCACTTCCCTGATCATTTCATGCAATCGTGGTACTATTTATGTCGGCAATCTTGTGACTTCTATTGTAATAAACTTTATCAGGAGTTCTCTTTTCACGACATATAGCATTCAGGATCTGACAAAAAATATGACAAGAGCAGGATAATTGTTAATGCCGCTACTTGACTTGCGAGTTAGAAAGGACCTGACAACAACAAATACTTATGTGCAATATGTACAAGGTCGTACGTTAAATGTGTATAATAATGATTAACGCAATCCTGCTGGATATAAAATTATGTGTGCAATAACAATTCTTCTCAGTCCACTGCCGCAACCGAGTAGTTCAACTTTTACATAGTATATACTTTTTAAATATAAAAAGTCATTATGCCTTGGATCTGGATAATTTTGATTTCCGTTGGGCTTTATTGGTACTTTACCAAGGAGGAGGAGAAGGGACAGAAGCAGATTCCAGGTCAATAAAATTAAATTACCGTAACTTTGCTTTTTTTGCATAACATTCATGGGAATATGTAAGATTTCTCAATGAGTGTATTTTTGAACAGGTCCTCTGGCTTTACCACTTGTTGGGAATGCACTCCAGCTTGGAAAAGCCATACATAAACAATTTAACAAGTGGACGGAACAGTATGGAGAAATATATCAAGTTAGGGTGGGACATCAAAGGTATGGATGACTTAACAGACAAATTATGTAAAGCTTGAAAGAAAACATAAGGAAAACTACGTACGTGTTTCAGCCCCAGCTATAATAAAACTATTGTTTCTTTTCAAAAGAGTTGTGGTCATCTCGAATGCGAAAATGATCAAGGATATTTTCTCGAACGATGCCAACTGGACAGGGCGGCCACACCTTGATGGCTTTGACTTTTATGAAGCGGAAAGACTTGGTATGCATCCATCCAACCCGCAATCCATAATTCGCTTAAAGTATTTAATAAAAAAGCTTCACTCGTCATATCATCATATAATTAATTTCATACAGGAATGGTCAATTCGGAAGGAGAGTTGTGGGAAGTTCATCGAAGATTTTTGCTCCGACAACTTCGTGATTTTGGTTTTGGAAAGTCAGCCATGGAAAATTTAATTTTTGAGGAATTGAACGAAGTCATCGCGAAATTTAAGGAGAACGAAGGGAAACCAGTGTACGACATGAAAAAAATTTTACAGTTGGCAGTAATTAATGCTTTGTGGTCAGTTGTGAGCTGCACTCGTTTCAAACATGATGACCCAAAACTACACAAACTGGTGGACAACACAGCCAAGTAAGGAGTACTATAATAGGTCACACTGTTCAATTATGTACGTATAAAATAAAAATATTAGAAATGTTACAATTTCTAATCTTTCCAATGTGCAGGGTCATCTCGGAAATTTTTGAAAAGGGAGGTGGCCTCATCCTTTTCATTCCATGGATAAGACACATTATGCCGGAAACCTCAGGTTATACTGGCTTCCGTCGGGTGATTGATGACGCTCGCGTATGGTTCGAGGAGACTGTAGACGAGCATAAACGAACTTTTGATGAAAACAATATCAGGTACCTAACAAGCATACATGTAAAATTCTTATGCAGTATGTCAAAAAATTGAAAAGGAGGAAGTTTTTCTTGAATTGTTGGATGTTTCAATCCAACATCTTTTTAGAGATTTCATAGATGTCTTCCTGGCCGAAGTTAAAAAGACCACCGACCCTTCCTCCATGTTCTATGGAGATAGAGCAGGTATATACTTATCAACAAAATTTTTAACAAAAGAACTTCTCCTCTGGCTAACAAATAGAATGCGTAATGAATACTTTTTAAAACTGTTAGAACGCCAACTCGTTGCAACACTTGGCGACTTATTTTTTGCCGGAAACGACACCACCTCGACGACTTTGGCTTGGGGAATATTTTACCTGTGTAAGAACCAGGAGGTCCAGCGCAAGTTCCAAGAAGAAATCAAATCTGTCACGAATAACTCGAGACCTGCATCTGTAGCTGATAGGCCAAAGTGGGTTAAGTTTAATTAAACTAAGGCTTCATCAAACTTTATATAACATATTTTTTGGTTTGGCTCGCATAATATTTAGAGTACCTACATTTCAATTGAACAATATTTTTAGTATGCCATTTACTCTTGCACTGATCGACGAGACTCTCCGAAAGTCTTCCATCGTTCCCGTGGGCGTTCAACACCGTGCCTTCGCAGGGAAAGAATTCCAAGGATACTACATTGAAAAGGATACCCACATCATGCCTAACTTGCATTATCTTCATCACGACAAGAAGATTTGGGGCGATGCGGACAACTTCCGACCAGAAAGGTTTTTGTCACAAGATGGGAAGAAGTATATAAAGAACGAAAACCTGCTTCCGTTCCAAATTGGGCGACGGCAGTGTGTGGGCGAAACAATGGCTCGTGACACCATCTTCCTTTACCTGACTAATATTTTCCAACGGTTTGATGTGAAGTTTGATCCTAACTCGCCCGAACCCAGTGACGAAGTTAAACCAAACTTCCTTTTGCACCCGCAACCATATTCAGTCGTGATGAAGGACCGGCTTACTAATTAAGATATAATATGGGCTTAATTACTAGCATCATCATTAGATTGCATTTTATTCCTCCTAAATTATTTAAGTCAGTGTGCTTTAAATTAAATATCCGTACAGTAATAAATGATTGAGACTTGAGACATGGTTTCAACCAACTGCTGCTTCTTTATGAATGTAATCCTTGCAATGACATAAAGCTGGAATTCTACATCTGGAAAACTGGACGTAATACAATATCACATAAGCACATGCCTTTCTGATGTCTCTAAATTGAATTAGAACATTATAAAACTTTTCTGCCTTTTTACAGTTATTACACTTATAAATGTTAGTTGATAAAATAGCAATTAAGGTTTGCATGATTCCATGCAAGTGCAATTACTTCCTCCCGTTGTCGCCACGAGTATACCAGGTGAGAATTTGACTATAACTTTATTTCAATGCGCACACTTATTTGAGATATATAGATAGCTTTTTAGTCACAGTAAAAACTTGACTTTACCAGGAAAAGTATTTGGCAGTCGAGTTCAATGTTTGTTTTAAATGAATTCTTAATTCTTTGTGCAACACATTATTGACCATTATTTGGAGCCGTCCGATTGAAGTTTCTGATGCTTCATGTCATGACCAACTCCAACGAAAAGAAAGTGCGCTCATATTTTATGCCGGTTCAGCGATGCAAGCAATTCATACATTTCAATTTATACATCTTGAATTCTAATTTCACGGCTGGATAATGTTGAAACCAGACTATGCTAATCGTTTCCTGAACATTTTTTGTATGGCGTATGTTGAACAAGGACTCAAAACATTTAAAACACCTTTTATACAGAAGCATGAGCGTTATTCACCTGTTGAGTAAATGCTTTCTACAGTGCTTTGTCAGTTATTTGACTGGGCTTCACCCTACTAAGAAGCACTCTTACGTGTAAGTTTTTATTTAAGAGGCAGCTTGTAGTTTATAGCTAAATCTAAAATTAAAATTATACCCTAATTAAAATGTAAGCTATAACTTCCAATGTAACCCGGTTACGCATAACTTGGGCAGACAAGGAACCATAAATTTGTTATGCAGGGGAAAACTGAGACGGAGTTAGTTTCCCTAGGTACATGATTTTCACGCTTATGAATACTCATACTACCATAATTTATAATAAGCATTCCGCGCATGGGAAATGGGATTCAATCCCTGAGACACATTGTTGCAATGATCTCTTGCATGACCTTAATCTGCGTAATGCCCTCTAACTAGGAAATAGAAATAAAAACTTTCAAGGTGAGTCTGTAATTAGAAAGAAATTAATTTAGTTCCCCAATCTTGATATATATATTAGTGTTGTATAGGTAATTCTCTGGTGTCTCTCCACTTGCTTAAATCACAAGGTTTAATGATTAATCTTTAATCACAATCGGATATAAATTCTCCACTAAAAAGTACCAATAATATGGAATGCGCACAAACGGCAATTGATATGATGCGTAGTAGATTAGGCAGTAATTTAATGTCAGTTTCATTCGCTCACTAAACTTTATTGTCAATTAGCTCAAACAAGCATTCAGGAAACCCACACACGGTGTGATGTCTAACACATGACGTGCAGTGCTTTAACCAACCCAAGCTGGGGCTACACGTAAGATAAAGTTAAGAACGTACTGAAGGGTATAATATAAAGTATACATACTTCCAAGAAAAATCGAAAAAACACACCATGGAGCTTTTAAAACTGGTACTGTTCATCGGATTCTTATTTGCCTGCACACTCGGCGGCGCAGTTGGTACTTTTCTATCAATTTCTGACACTCAATACTATGTACACCTTAAAATAATGTATTATCAATCTTAATAAATTTAAATCAAGGCAAAAGCGACGGAAAGAAAGCTGCACCAGCCTCACCCGGACCGGGAGCGGGACATTTCTGGACGCCATTCATGGAGCTGGAAATTAACCAACCGGCCATATATACTGCTTCATTTAAAATGTTTCTAAATAAATTTTATTTTACTTTCCAAATATTGATACAAACCCTTTCCACCTCAGAAACAAATCATGGAAACGTTGCTACATAATAATAATAATACATATGCTGTCCTATGTATACGTTGTCGAACGGAACAGTAGGTAATATTTAAGACTTACGCTGGGACGCGCACTGTATCGTTCTTAAAAACATGCAAGTAGGTGATTTGAGTGACACTTTCTTTCCAATTTTTCCTTGCCCATTTCCCTATTTGTTAGACATCAGTAAAGTAAGATTGACCCATATGACGAAAACAATGCCGAGAATCCTTTGTGAGCCAACGATTACACTTTTTATACATGGACGTCGGTTTTATCGTTGAGTATATAAAACATTCTGCTCCATATATTGTTTCTTATAAAACCAGGAGCTATGACAAACAGAAATATGTCGTAAATAATTTATTCGAATGGTACAATCTAAGGAAGACTGAAGGAAGTGGTCTGCTATACATAGTTTTCGGAAGACGAAAAGTAGCTGGAATTGAAGTTAGGTCCATATATACTCATTCCATGAAAATAGTCATCGTTTGCACATTTCGGTAACTCACGGAAACTTCATCCATCGTCTGTTCTGTGCACACGCACAATTTTTACATCTCGCTTGATTGAAAGTTTATGGTAGATTCAGTTAATATACCTAGCCTAGGTGTAACAGCAAATTGAAGTATTGTTTCCGGTATTTAACGGTGCTTGGTGGTTCTGTAACTGTAATCGTAGAACAATGAACATCGATCGTAGAACATCTTATAACACACACCAAAAGAGAATATTTAAACTGCACTAAACATGACCTCGACTGAGTCACCCGGGAGAACAAACGCATCAAGTGCTTCAAGAATCTCCGGATCCTCCATGGACGGTGTAATCAGAATTGCTTCTCCGACTAGAAGTCCGGTTGCCCATGTAATAGCTCACCGACTCCCTCAAGTTGTACGAAGTCCTCTGTCTTTCTATTTGGAATTCATGTATGGAATTGGTGTCTGCGCAAAACGTGAAACAGATCCGAAAGCAAAGAACCGTCTGGAAAAAATATATTTTGTAAGTAATAGCCACTCATCTAAATTTCGGACAGTACAATAAATCTGTTTCTTTTCAGTGAAGTGAGAGGTCCTAACATATTTTTGCATGTATGGTACTGCGTTGTCATTGCACATTCAGTTTTGTACGTCGCCCGAAATGTCAAGTTCGAGATAATGTTCTTCCTTATGTCCGAACGCACCGTCAGCATGTTGATCAGGACTGTTTCCAATGTAATATTTGCACTGAATACATTGTCATTCATGTGGTTTCTCCATTTCAGCTGGGGGAAAGTAGTGAAAGTCCTGGAACTCATTGCGGTTAAAAATTCAATGTTCCTTAACCGTCCTCTAAATAAAATTAATCGAGTATGCTGAAAATTAGTATTCAATGCGCGTCGGAATATGCATATTATTTGATGAATTAAACTGCGTTATATATAAAAGTATTTTAAATGCCGACATTTCACACACCAACACGATAACAAGGTCTACGGTGCGGCCCTGGGTGCATCTTCCGTTTTATTTGTCATTATTCATATCGTGGCTCAACTTCATCGGCATGACGAGTGGTCACTTGAAGCAATGATTGGGTTTCAGTCATGGTGCACACGGGCAACCGTAACTATTTGGAATCCGAAGGTTTGGAAAAATGGTAACGGATCACTTGTGGAGTGAATATTGGGCAGACGTGTCACCACTATCAATTCTGCTTGGAATTGGAGGGGTATTGGCTGACTTCTGTGGTTGGCTACAAGAGCACCTGTTTCTTGATGTTGTTTTACTGCTCAGTTTCTCAATGAAACAACACGCCGAAAAATTTATCCGCGTAATACAGGATGACAGTTACGAGCTAGACAGCAAATGGAAACAATACGAGGAGCTGAGATGCTCGTTTGACACAATTAACGGCATATTTCAATACTTGCTCCTCCAAGAACATGCGAACAATCTTCTGTTGGTTTGCTACTTTCTTTTGGGAGGATTGGAGGAATATCATTACATCCAAATAATAATGCTTGCATTGAAAGTAGTCAAAGTGTTCCTTATGTATTACTTGACATGTGCCACCACAAACAAGGTTAGTATCTGTAGCTAATACTGACACAACATATTAAGTCCAAAAAGTGAAAATTTGTGCCACCCTAATTTGACATTAGAACAAAGACATCCAAAAGTGGATCATGAAACTTTGCACGGAGGAGGATCAGGTTATTATCAGAGGAAAGAAAATGAAGGTGCCAGTACTCTTGGAAATTGCGCGATATGAACTGATTGGCCTGGGACAAGACTATTTTTTTCTTGATCAAGCCTTTATGGTCATGGTAAGCGGTTTAGTAAAGAAAATCTATGAAGGACATCCACCATTTGTATTCTTCTGTTTTTGTAGTTCCTTGGATCCGTCTCTACCGTGTTTCTGATGCTGGCAAGCTCAAACGAAGGGGAAAAGAAAACTTGAATGCCATTGTGCGCAGTAGGTAGCTAACACATTTTATTTTACACATAATAATAATATATCGAAATCAAATATTGTAGCTATCTGCTTTCTTAACCTCTTTCAGGCACACTAATATGACATGTGTGCGGTATATTTTAACAAAAGCTTGGCTGTGTTGATATCCTATGGCGCTCAATGAACTTCTAAGAGCATCATTTAAAGAATTTTCTTGATGCAGCATATTGATTATTGCTACAACTTGTGTAAATACTTTTTGTCAGGAATTTGTCCAACCGGATAGATATTCAAATAACCGTAATTACATTGTACGTACGTGTTGTTGACACACTAGGTTAATTGTTCAAGTATTTGTTTGTTAATTTGTTATTAATGTTTTAATTAATTATTTGTGTTTACCATTGTCAATACGAATATTTGAATTTAGGATAATGAATTAATGTAATTTAAACTAAATATTAACTTGTAGATTATACTACATAATAATAAGTGTCTTATTACACGATCTTGATTGAACATCGATTTGTACATTTATGCTTGTGTACTGTACACCTGAAATATTATTAATTATATGTACTAGTGTACATGACTTTGATTACAAAAGCTCACATACATATGTATACAACGATTCACAATTTGTTTGGCGATTCTAAGCTTGAAAATGAATTAGCTTATAAGTCTACGATAAGTGACCTTGAATGAATTACGCTGAGATGCTAACCAGCGATCTGGCTCCTTTCCATATTATTCATACTAATAGTGTATTCTCTAGCTAGGATTAGGAAATTAACATTTATAATTTATGTATCATTTAATGAAATAATAATTACCGAATTACATACATTTCACTTTCACTTGTGATGCACTCATATCTCTGGGATTTAAATGTTCTCTTCATGTGATAAAATCATTGTAAACTTTGTCTGAGGAAAGTGTTTTGTAAAAATGCATCTTCAGGTGGTAACAATATACGTTTAAAATATGTTTAAATAAAATAACTAACGCTAACCGATTTTCTCCTGGTTTTATGAGCCACGTTAACGCAAGTCACTGTGCACTGTCACTCTGTTTGCGCTAAATATATTACATGCATGCAATGTCAATTGTTTGCAAGTTGTGAAATTGCAGCTAATTATTTCTGTAACAAACATTGCTGTACGTCCTGTTTTTTTGCAGTGGTAAATGTTCATAAAACCAAAGCATAAAGATTCCTAAACGAAAAGTTTGTGCATTAATATGGATATTATTAGCCCTGTGCATAAAAAAATTCTTGAGTTGCAGCGTAGTAAGTCCAAGGTCATGATCATCATCATCATGGACAACATCCAGAACTAGGCATATATAATTATCTCACCTGCAATTCACAAACCTCTCCAGTGCTCTTCAGTGATTTCATGCGTGAACATACACATTATTTTTTACGATGCCGTGGATTTGGTTAATTCTGATCGCCGCAGGGCTCTACTGGTATTTTAAAAAGCAGGGACCCAAGGGAGAAAAAGAGATTCCAGGTATTTAATTTTAAAAATCATATAAAATTTTGGCAGTAAGCTGTAATGAATACATGATAAACTTTACCGCGATGTAAGTGTTCATATTTTTGTATAACCGGGAATAAAGGTCCCATTGGACTGCCGATTGTTGGAAACATGTTGCAACTGGGAAAGCACATGCACCTGAAGTTCAATACCTGGGCAGACCAATATGGAGATGTTTATCAAATCAAATTAGGAACAGCTCAGTAAGTAAATACGTATAGTGAAATTATTTTTGAAATTAATATAAAAATCCAGCAGAACTAAATAATAGTGTTGTGAGTAACCTGCTACCAACAAAAGTAAAACTTAGTCACGCACACAAGACACCGAAACTCAGTTCTTTAATGTTTTAGCATGATAGTCATGTCAAATCCAAAAATGGTCAAGGATATTCTCTCTAGTGACCCCAACTGGACTGGTCGACTGCATATGGACAGTTTCGACCTTTTTGAAGGTGAAAGGCTGGGTAAGCGTGACTGTGTATTAATCAACCTTCTGAAAAGAGTTCTGTTCTGGTTAAATAAGCAAAAATTAAATCAAATTGCGAATATAAATATATGTGAAATATTGCATTCAGGCATTGTTAATTCGGAAGGGGAAATGTGGGAAGTTCATCGACGATTTTTGCTCCGGCAACTTCGCGATTTCGGTTTTGGAAAGTCAGCCATGGAAAATCTAATTTTCGAGGAGCTGAATGAAGTCCTTGGAAAATTTAAGGAGAGCGAAGGTCAACCTGTGTACAACATGAAGAGGATTTTACAATTGGCAGTGATTAACGCTCTCTGGGCAGTTGTGACATGTAGTCGTTTTAAGCATAACGATCCAAAGCTAACCCGATTTATAGAAAATGCTGACAAGTGAGTTTCATTCTTTTACATTTTGAGACTCAGTCTACATCGTTCGGAAAAAAATGCATTTGATATTTGATTTGATGTTGTGTCACAGGATCATGTCAGAAATTTTCGAAAAGGGAGGTGGGGCACTGCTTTTTATTCCATGGTTTAAAGATATTTTTCCCGAGTGGTCAGGTTATAATAGATTGCGAGAGTTAACTGGAGAGAGTCGCGCTTGGTTTGTGGAGACAATCGAAGATCACAAACGAACGTTTAATGAGGACAACTTGAGGTAACAACTTGCTTTTATTGTGATCAAACACCACGTAGTCGTAGAAGTATGAGTTATATAAAATTCGTTATATCTGTCTTTACCAAGAGACTTCATCGATGTTTATCTAGCCGAAGTTAAAAAGACTACTGACCCTGATTCTGTATTTTACGGAGACAGGGCAGGTTTGTGCAATTTTTCTTAACCAATTGTTATGGAGCAAAATTCTTGCTTCAATGAGGCTAGGCTTTTACACCCGCATCATATACTTTTGACTTTCTTGACAGAACGACAACTTGCTACAATCATGTCAGACTTATTTTTTGCCGGGAATGACACAACTTCTACAACGCTGGCATGGGGGGTCTTTTACCTGTGCAAGAATGAAAGCGTCCAGCGGAAGTTTCAGGAAGAAATCAAGTCTGTCACAAACAACTCTAGACCAGTCGCTGTGGCTGACAGACCAAAGTATTTATGAAATTTCCTCAATAATATTTGCTTTGGAATATTCTGGATTGCAGTTGAATGTAAGGAGCATGTAACATATTTAAAACATTATGTCAACCTTATTCTGCAGCATGCCGTACGCAGTGGCCCTCATAGACGAAACTCTCCGAATGTCCTCCATCGTGCCAACTGGTGTTCAGCACCGTGCCATTGCTGGAAAGGAGTACCAAGGATATTTTATTCCAAAGGATGCACTAATCACTCCTAATCTTTACCATATGCATTACAACAAAAAGGTGTGGGGTGATCCGGAAAACTTTCGTCCAGAACGATTTTTGTCAGAGGATGGAAAGAAGTATATTAAGAATGATAACATGATGCCCTTCCAAATTGGCCGGCGACAGTGTGCCGGAGAGACCATGGCTCGAGACACCATCTTCCTTTACCTGACAAATATTTTTCAGCGGTTTAATATTAAATTTGATCCTAACTCACCCGAACCAAGCTCAGAGCCTCAGCTGAACTTCCTTTTGAGTCCTCAACCATATTATGTGGTCATGAAGGACCGACTGACAACCTAGGCTTTTCTATGATAAGATGATAACAATGCTCATTGGCTGTCACAAGTGTTGGTGTCGAGAGAGTTAATTGTATAAGTAATTAAATCTAAGTAATTTTCAGAATAAAAATTTACCAATGTCTTAAATCCTCGGGAGTTTTACGCATTCCAAATTACTTTGGACCAAATATATTAAATGCTCGACTGTACGAT
>JAHZNF010001104.1:0-12932 GCA_027744215.1 Troglopedetes dispersus
AGCACAAGCTCGTGGTGGGATCTCAGGCGCGAATCCTGTACAGTGATTTCTTTGGACGCTCGCGACTTGCTGAAAGGTTCAATGAGTTAATCAAGAGCGGAGAGCTCGTACAATTCTAGATTATTTCAAGATTAAATATATATATTTACGTAACCTGTTTGTGTTTACACTTCTTTGTTTCATTTGGAACAGGGCCTGGTCAGGAAACAAAAATGCTTTGAAAGCCATTCAAACGGCTATGGATAGTTGTCCATCCTTGAAGGTTACAATGCCTCATTTTTAAATACTAAACTGATCAGAAGATGAGCACATCTAATAAATACGTGCAACTCAAAATTTTTAACTTCTGAAAGGATCTTACTTTCTCATATTGTGAGTAAATTATTCGCATCTGTTGTCGTATTTTCATTTCATTGACTACATGTGCCGACGTTGACACATTCAGTTTCACAGTTACGATTATTCTCCTCTTCTTTTACTTGCACAGTAGTGTCTTTTGACTAAATAAGCAAAGAGCAAGCCGGTGAACCAGAATTCTACAATACAGATTGACACATATACATATGTACACTAATAATTATATGTGCAACCACCATTAGCAAACTATTCGTAAAATATTGTTCTTCTTTTTAAACACAAACGGAGACAAAGACGTGGATAAACTCTGCCCTCTTTTGGCCACACAAGTGTGTGACGCTGTAACTCATCTAATGGTCGGCTCTCTTTCGTTTTTAAGCCAACAGAGGGTTGCCCATTCCTCACAACTAGGCCCACCGTCCAAGCTTTCGACCCTCTTTTAGGACTACATTATTGTTTCTTCTTTTATATGTATCTTCGTGAGTTCCAGAGTTCCCCAAATTTCTGCTGAACTTCATCCCATAGTTAGACGCTGCTTAGTCGCATCTTGCTGGAACAAAGATAGATAAACTTGCATAAACCTTTTAATACGAAATCGAAAAGATGGAAAAAAGTATTCTTTCATTTTATTGTCCTTATTTGCCAAGAAATACTAGCCATTTTCCAAGTTAAATAGGGCCCATTTCCCCTCCATTTCCGGTGAGATTTTTTGTCTGCTTCTCCCGACTAAACTCCTCCGTCGTTTCTTCTTCAGACGCAGTACTTTATTATGGCAAAATGGACTGTAATAAAACGCAATGACCGAGTCATCACGGTGGAAATGGAAGACTTGTTTAATTCCCCTTTCCTTGCTAGCTCCTCTCTGCATCTTATGGAAAAGGTTTTTAACTCTTTTTATTTTCTCCTTCCTTCCCAAATAAAATATATCTACTATGTACATATATACGGCTAGCATACATAGAGCATGATGTAAACTGGAGGGTAATAAAAGTAATAATACGGCACAATCAGAACTTAACTAGGTCTGTGATGGGCACGTTATTAAGACAATAACTTTGGTGAATAGCTTCCTTTTCTTCCTTCTTCGTTCAAAATGGGCTTAGTCAGAGTCAGATGTTATTCTTGGGACAGTAAAGTTTAAGTATTTTGTCTCTTCGTTCCTTTTGTGGTTACTTTTGTTGGGTGGAAGTTGAGTACAATGCCTCACTACATTCCCGGAAAATGGCCTTCGCCGGTCTGAGACGAAATTATATTCCTAATTTACTATTTCTTGTCTTCATCATCGAGCAAACATGCAAAAAGGGGCTCTACTTAAGGAACACTAATGTTGCTTTTAGATTAAGATTGCAAATGGTTGACTGCATCTCCGGAATATGGAGGCAGCTTTATGGAACTCGGCAAATATCATGTTGCGCAGCTGCAATAATACCATCATCCTTTTTCAAAGAGAAATGTAAGAATTTTTCTTCCAAACATTAACATTTTACGTAACTTTAATATTTTGGCAGGTAAATGGGATAGAATGTATGCATGCATTTATTTTAAAAATATACAGAGGTGGAGCGGTAGAACGGTGTATTAAGTTCCATCAATTTATTTTCTCAAAACTGCGTACTAAATGTGGAACACACACAGATTGAAGTGGGTTTAATGCAATAAGGGACTTTCATTCATCCAATTTATTTTGTCCGCCGTGTCTTTACGGCCTATTTAATGAACTTTGTCTTCTTGTCAGTCTTTTCCTGGTTTAAATTACAAAATATAAACTCACACACAAGGTGTTTTTAAGGTGTCGGTTTAACATTTTTAAAAAATATACACTTTTACTGTTGTTAAAACTAAGTGGTTTGTGCAAGGGTCACGTAAAACTAAATTTGTGCACAAGGCCTCTATGAAAACAAAATGAAACGGAGAAAAAAGGTGATGTCACGTCAGTCAGTCAGTCAAGTCAAAAGCAAAACGTTTTTTCAACTTTTCAGAGTTTTTCATGTCAAGAACCGAGCAAAGTCCTATCCCCCTTTTTCTGACCAATTTCGTTAGATTTTTTTGTTTGAAAAAAATGTGATTTTTAAAAAGAATTATAAAAATTATGATCGCGTGTGTTATTTGTATAGATTGGGGCAATGTGGGAGAAAACACGCTATCACACGTGATGTTTTTGTTTAATTTTTTTTCAATTGTTCAAACATGCAATTGCATTCTTATCGCATGTTTCGTTACTCTGAACATGATAATGCTTAAGCATATTTTGTTTGTGGCTGTTGTTTCTTGTTCCTTTTTCGTGTTCATCATTATCATTCCTATAAAAAATTAACGTTCACGAGAACCAAAGGATCGGTTTGAGAATGGACCAGGATCCAAGAGTTTGCGTGAAAGAAACAAGACACTTTCAGTTTTGACTTCTCCAAGAATCTAACATGACTTAACATGATGAGGAGCAACAAGACATTGGTTCAGTCATTGTTAGACAAGATAACAATGAGCTTATCGAACTTGCTCCACAACATGTAGATACCTACCAACACAACCTTCTGGCTCTCCTGTCTCTTCTCGTTAGTGGAATACGATGCACACAGCTTGTTAAGGAAAAAAAGGTTACAAGGATACGGAAAAGAGTCGATGAGTTGATAAAAAAGTTTTTGTGAAGGTGAAACGGGATTCAAGAGTTGAGAAAAGGGACATTCGGCTGTGTTGTTTGTTGAGGCAGGACATGAGATGGGATGTGATCGGTGTCAATTCTTCTAAAAAAATGAAAATTGTCACAGATTTGTCAAAGTCACTTGTAGATTCCAGGAAGACCACATTTAATCTTTTGACGGGTTTCATTTCATTTATAATATGACCTCTGTAAATATACGCTCTCACGTTTTTTTTTCATTAAAGTGTATACCTTTTGTTATAGTTTTAAAGTTGGAAACATGATTTACTAATTCTTTCCCGCTCTGGAAATTTGTAGAAAAAAAATTTCATTGGTTGATCGACACTTCCGTGGAATATAGAATGTTGATGACTGCATCCGTACATCATTTAATGAATAAACTAAATTCATTCACTTCTCTTTCCCACTTCCTGGGTGTTCCACCTCCAATTGTGTTGAAAAAATCAAAATACCTTTGTAAGCTATCAAATTTCATATTTAGTGCAGTCTGAAATGCCGTAACATTCACGTAGCATTATTAAGAAGGAGAAAATCCACCTTAAATATTATTATTTTCTTGTTTTTTGTGGGGTCTGTTGCATATAGCTCATGGGCGTCGACTTTGTCGACCTTTTTTTAATTTCGGAAATTAAATTCACAACAGTGTTAGCAGCAATCAGAAGGAAAATTACAAAGTTAAAAGTTTCTTTCTATTATTAATTAACGATGTCAGTATTTCAATTATACAACACGACAAGTCACGAGTGACGGGTGCTTTCCGCGCAGTTCAAAATAAGAGATATGTATTTTTTCCAAAGTACTGTATATTTATTAACACAAGGATAAGAAAATAACATGATTATGGTAGTAGTGGAGGCATGCATGCATGCACATAATATTTTATTTTGAATGTGGCAGATGCACGATGTCTACATTGATACCGTCCTGACACAGATAATAATGCCCTTTGCAACTGAAAGAAAAAGGGAAAAAATGTGAACATTCAAGCGCACTGAGTTCATAAGCCTTCACCACTTCACATGCTTATTGTGACGAGTTTGACGAAATCAATTATTATAAATATTGGAAAAATTGGCTTCAAGGTGTGTGGTATTTATATGAATGACTACCCGCACCGCACACACGTCACATACTCTTACACAAACACAATCCAATCAGCAAAAAAGGATTATCGTGACTCCTGATCACTAAATGATAATAACATAACAAACTAGAGGAGTGGATTTCTATAATTTTATTACAACAATGAGCCCAACTTCGGAGTAAATGAAAAAAAATGCCAAGAAAAAGGTGAACACAAAATCCTGTGTACAAAAAAATCCCTTGAATTATCCAATTCAAGTGTTCTCTCTGTTATTATTGCAGTTTAACAGATGAATGAGCAATTTTTATACACATCTTTGTAGCAATTTTGAGGATGACCTGATGAGCTAGTGTGCATTCTGGAGAAAGGAGAAAATATACCACCTGGTCAAATTCTATACTTGCATGATCCACTGAACTGAATAAATTTTTTCTGTATTTGTAAAATAAAATAAACGACTGGAAAAGAATAAAAGAAAAAAGACCCCTACAATTGGATTAGATGAAACCTTCCATGTATCGCTAGAATTACACTGTAAAATGGCATGAGATCATAGTCACAGCACAACAGACTTTTCATCTTTTTCAAAATCACTATAATTCCGAAAAGGGAAAATATTATTTTTTCTATATTTCCAAAGTCAAGAGGGTACTCGTGAAAAAGACCAACTTTTAAGGGACGTTCTTTTACAGACAAATGATTTTAAAATAAAAAGTAGTGTGGCTTTGGTCGTCGAAAAGTCTGAAAAGAATTTTTATATGAAAAAAAGTAATAATAAGAAAGAATAATGCATTAAGTCAAGTAGGTTTCGGTAAAGCTTTACAGAGTGGATCAATTGTTATTTTCCGTATTATATTATAAGATGTCCAAAATAAAAGTAACAATTACAAACGCAGACCTTTTCATAATATTTCCCCCCGAAGACCTTGCCACTATTATTGTAAAGCCAACTAGTTTATGATGACCGTGATACATATTAATAACATGACTTCACGCCTTGCGTTGAAATGTACGAATGGATCCGTATAATCCCTTTTCAATTAGTTAAGTAAGGATAAAAGCAACCTAATAATAATAAAATTTATGAAGTGGATACTGTGTTCAACCTCTACTCGTTTTCATTCCATTGTTGGATTATAAAAAGTTCATGTTTTCTTATTCCTTTTTGATGTGCAGTTATTCATGACCATTTTTAACAGTTTGTCTAGTATTCGAATATATTCATGTGAAAAATTCAGTCAACACTCCAATTTTGTAGGGGAGCGAATTGACCTTTTCTCCACATCTGCAAAACAGAGTTCATATAGTCTTTATTTTGTAAAGCTCACAACTTCTGAGGGTACAATAAAATGGAGTATGTATGAATCGTTAACTTTAGTGTTTCGGTAACTAAGACGCGGAACGGCACGGTAAGTCTTCTTTTAAATTCTCTATTTAACAAAGAATGTCTTGACCCCTTTAGAAATTTAACTAAATGTACAATATGATATTGATTTAAGTGTTATTACTAAATTATACCAGTTTGACGGTTTTTGTTTGCAGAAATCTTGTCCACAATTAAAACGGCAATAAAATTTCAAACTTTGGAAAAGAAGGTTCCACAACTTTGCATTTAAATTTGAATTTGACTGGGAGAAAAAAAATAAAATAAAGCTCGCAGAATCATTTGAACGTGTCAATCTGCTACCGTACTCAAAGTATGCTTGCATTCAATTTTACTTTTGTGTCAGCTCAAAAACGCAAAAAAAAAACGAAGTTATGCATGGGTGCAAGTCTTGCCACTTTTCATTATGATGCAACAATATGTTTGACAAGAGGCTGGTACTTTTTCGTTACAGTTTGATATAGTCCCTTATATGAATGGGGAAGTAAGTCATTATGTAGTGCTTATTGTCAACTCTTGTGCTCACTGTTATTTTCAAAGGTTCACTGGAAATGAATTGGTGGTAAATGGCTCGAAACGGCACCAAGTACAAATCCATGCAACCCTAGTTTCTCTCCAAATGTTCCCAATTCCAATTCCTACCGTTTTGATCGTTTTTTTTTTGTATTTCGTTCCGTAATAATTGACTTTACAACAATTCTACTTTAATGCATAGAGTAGACCCTTTATAAATTATGGCCATTAAAGCTTTAAGTGAAACTTGTTTATTACAATTATTGTCTCGACATTTTTTCTTGCTTTGCTATACACATGTGCATTATTCCATTCATGTGAAATTTGTTTAACTGATTCTCGGAAGCAATGGTACTCCCTTTTCGAAATGATTAAGTCACAAAAATCCACACAATGTGCTAGTTCATTTTACACTCTATTTTTACAATTGTGTTTCACAATTTCCACGGATTTGTACTTATGTACCTACCCAAAGTGACTTTACTGAAGGAGGCTGAACGTGAATACTATGTATAATGCGGTGTAATTTTCAATATTTATAAGGTTCAATGAATACCCACATGATTCTTGCTAAGAAGAGTCTTGAAGCAGACATTACCAACCTTTTGATTACATGGAACTGATGTTCGGTCATCATTTCTTCATTGTGACAAAATGCGCTTGCATTACCCAGTTTCCAGATTAGTATAAAGAACCGGCCCTATCCGACCTTCTTCATTTATTCAGGTAGTCTTTGTCTTTAATATAGCATCTTATATGAGAGATGGCTTTAAAATTTAATCATCAATTTTTCCAATCTGAGAATTAATTAAACACTTAGTTAATGACTCAAATTACTTTGCGAGAAGGTAATGCAGTAGGATAGGATAGTAACAAAGTACCAGTGATATCCATCTACCAACTTTTATCGAAATGGGTATTGCAAACAAGGGACAAAAGAGTAATATAAAAGCAACACGAGAACACACTTAAGACGGAGCAGAACTGCTAATATCTTTCTGCATTATGGAACTTCCAATGGTTTCCTTCTTTTATCTTCTCCTCTTCACTCTCACTCATCCTATTAGCTTTCCGTGAGTATCACACACACCAGTAGGAACATGATCCGGACCGTGACGAAATCGATCGACTACTCCTCCATCTATGCTTTTTATATGGTTTCCCGGTCTTTAAATAAATTATGCTCATCTGGCATGCTATATGAAGTGATTCTTAATATAATACTAAATAACAAATCTTTCCTGAGTGAGTGGGTGGGGTCGTAGTCTGATAGAATCAGCCAAGATGAATCTCATGATGATGCCATTATCCAACATTATATTTTTTTTCTGCTCGCATCGTCGACAAAAAAATGTCTACCAGATCGATTAGAGGAATGATGACGATAATGATGTTATAAATGGCCTTTTGCATTTGCTACTGCACTACACTTGGAGCTGGAAAGAAGGAATAGCATGCACGTAAAGCGAAGGGATATGGGAGAGAGCAGAAGCAGGAAAGGAAACCGGAAGGAAGGAAGTCGAGAAAGAGAGTCAGACAGGAAATGACAATTTGGCAAGATCCAAAATTCTCATTTTTATATCATCATCATCTTCCCATCCGTAAATAACATTAACCAGAAAAAAATATATAGGACCGTGAGCCAATAATAATGCGACAATGAGTTGAAAATGAATCTCAAATGGGATTCTGTGTTAATAAAGGGTTGCCTCCACCAACGACAGATAACAATGTTTAGTGACACGTTGCCAGAAAAAAATAACTTGAGAAAAGTTTGGAAAAAAATCAAGAGAGCAAGAGTAATTTTTCATTCACCCATCATTTCCCAATTTTAATGTAATGATAATCTTCACAGTTGATTTCCTCCTGTACTTCATCAAAAAACACGCTCCGTGACGGATAAAAAGGAATTTTTGTAGTGGCGGCTCTCACTCAGCCAAAGGTCTGCGTTAGCATGTGAGCTGACTTGACTCCGTTAAATGTCGGCAGCTGCTGGTTTATCAAGTTAAGCGTGTCGCGCTTCCTCGTGTAAAATAATTTTCAGCCTTGTTAGCAGCTCCTCACTATAAAAGCAGTTTGTTTTTCAGTAAAGAGGGTGCACACGCTACACTACTAACAAGATCAATTATTTCTACGTTTTCTCTAGTTTATTCCGCAGAACTAAAGTTGGCATTTTTCTTCATTTAAAAAAAATGAAGGGATTTTTTTCTTGAATGTGGTGTGCTATTCCCTGATGACTTGCATCCTTCAATTAAGGCAAAAAATAGAGTTAAAACAGTAAAAAATATTTAACCAAAGTCCCAATTAGTATTTTTTAAAAAAATCTTAACAACTCACTTTTAATTAAATGTGACAATTTTAGGAATTTAGGTAGAGATGAGAATAATGTATATTTTTAGCTTGAAACTTTATCTAAATGAAAATGTAAGTACACACATGTATTTAAAGATGCGATATATAAACTAAAAGTATTGCATTTTGTATAAATGATACTTCTTTATCAGGTGACTGGATGCAATTAAATTACTATTAATTGTGTACGAAACATTTCATTTTTTTGTCTAAACCAAAAATTCTGTTTCACTCATAAATCTTGTCAGAAGTCTTATATTAGTAAGGAAACTTAAAAATAATTTATTTCGTGTCCACTTTACTTTGAAAACAGGAAGAGGATGGCATGGGTCAGAATTAATAATCATTTACAACCTGAGCAAACATGTGTAGTGTTGAGAGGGGATGCTAATTTATTTCATCTTTCAGTAAAATTAGTGGAGGAGAGAAAATTAGAGACGACTTGAGAGTCAGAGTCACTTCATCATCATCTTTTTAAAAAATCTACATATTTCATTTTTCTCACACCTCTCACGATCATCTTCCCATCCAGAATTAAGTGCTGGAAAAGGGTTTAATAACGAAATTAACCGAGGAACGGCCATTTCTCACATGCTTCCCTTGCATCAACTTCGTTGTGGTATATTGTGTACATTGATATTTTATTTATTACCACATTTACACAACGATGGATGGATGGATATGGACGTGTAGTTTATTAAAGGTTCATATTTCATTTTACCTTATTATGCTGGAAAATGTATTGTATGAATAAACAAGCAGGAAAAGTAAGGAGGCGAAAGGTTGAAAAAATAAAATGAAAGAGTGAGAAGAACACCCATCACATCGCTCGATCATCAACATAAAATGAAAGAACAAGAGCTGTGTACATAGTTATTAGAGGTGCACTTATTACCTGCTCACGCTCGCACCATTTTTCACTCACATTTCACATCCGCTTTTTTTTCTAACTCTTTTTTTACGTTCCTGTGTTGTTGCCTGTGCTCCTGTTATCCGTTCATCAGAAAGTTTTACGGTAACTATCCAAGTGTAATTAACTGTTTAATAGTGTGCAAGCATTACTGCACGCACCTTACGTAATTTTCAAGTTTATACTCTGAAATAGATGAGTGCGAGTGAGCTAGTCAGGGTGATTTACTTTTGAAGAGCTGGCAGAATTAAAAATCTATTCCCGTGTCATTTATTACACACTCAACAAACCTTATTAGCACCACTCCACGGGAACGAGGCAAAAAAAATAAATTACCCAGGCAAGCTCTTCTAACTTCATCTTGGCTGAATAGAAAGCATATTGTGTATATATTCACACAGGTCATGTTGCAGGAACTAAAAAAGTAGTAAATACATTTATAGTGTGGATGAGAATGATGATGAGGGAAGGGAGGTAGGTCCGTAAAAAATGGTGTAGATAATCAAAATCAATAATGAACGAGGCAATAATTTTACATTTTATCAACATCCCTCGTTCCCCCTTAGAAACACAGAAGTGAAATTTTCCAGCATTATGTGAAGTTTATGAAAGGTGTCTTTTTTATCGACAGTGTCAATCTAAACTGGAATTGCTGTTGGTTTGCTGGAATGCCTTTTTAATGAATTTAATTGCGTCAGAAATTGGATGCTGAAAATTTGTTGAAAGGTGAAATAACTTCCAATTAGCAGCATAATTTGTAAGTTTTTCCTATTTCTAACGATTCAGAATAATGCTTATAGTAATTTCATGGCCGTTTGGACATAACCAGTTTACACCTGCTTTAAAAAGTTTCCACGAAAAGAAACAGAAAATGAGAGAAAGCTATTGCTAACTATATTTCACAACTTTTTGTATGCACAACCAGAAAAATCTAGTTTGCAGTGGAAATTCAAACATTTTAAGGAAAGATTCTGCTACAAATACTCAAATAGTTTTTTAGTTCCATTCTAAACTCACACTATTGTTTCCCATTTACACTGGTTCCTGTTTTTATGTACGGCTTAGGTTGTTTTTATCAGCTTAAATAAAAATGTCAACAAAACTGAAGAACATTTTTACCAAAGGAAAGGAGTGAAATGAGGAAAAAGTTCAAGTGAACTGAACAAATAACATTTGAGAAAGGAAATGATCTCTCAGGTCTTATTCAAGATTGGTCATGGAAGAAAAGAATTTAATTTCTTTTGTTAACCTTTCATTCAACCCTTTCAATTTATTGCCTGCATATGTTTGCCACATTTACGCTTTTACACCATTTCGTTTTAGTTACATTACAGAACAGTAACGGTAGCTCAAGCAGAAGACAACAATTTTCTCCACTTTTATTTTATTTTTTGTCATTTTATTGGGTTCAATTTTATTTTCCACTTTTCTTGTCTCTCTTGCCAGGGTTTTGTTGAAACCACGTGGACTGAGTGAGACAGAGCTACGCTACAACTCAACTAGCAACCGAGAACAAACAAAGTGGAGAAAAGAAGCAATTTTATGAGGTTGACAGTACCCGTATTTGCTCCAATTTGTACTTGTTTGCAAGCCTCATTTGTTCCATTTCCCTCAAGAGTGCCGTCATCATCATCCACATCCAAATCGAGCATGCACAATTTCCGTTGATATATGATATTTGTGTACGCAAATAAAAACTTTTTTATTGGCTTCAGTAGTTTGGGCCATTTTCAATGATATGGCATAACAATTTTCATGCTTCTTCCGAATTTTGTCGGATTTCTTGTAATGCACCATTTTGGAAAAAATTGGAGTCTATAAATTTTCCACTCGACAAACATTTTCTACCAAGTTGCGTTTATTTTTTTCAAGTCATTCAACAAAACAACCAATCCAACCATGTGGCAATTTCTTTTTTTTGCATCCTTGTAACTTTTTGCCCGTTGATGATACTGCAGTGCAGTACATTTTGTAGTTTATTTTATTTTCCATGTGTATGTATTTTTTTCTGGGGAAAATTGGTGCTCGTTTAGTGCTCCCTGTGAAACCCTTACGCACAACTGGATGATGATTGGATGTGGCAATATTGTGCATTGCCTCCACCACCACCATCATGATCGTCGTGTCATATCATACGAACAAACGCAATGTAAGGAGAAGTGTTAACAATTTTTTATGCTTTTTGAATATTTGTTTGTGTTGAATGGGAAGAGAGAGTAAAATTGCCTCACGACAGCAGGCAAAGTGTGATATTAAAGTAAACAAATTGTGCCAACTTTGTCAACTTCCAAAGCACATTTATAAAAAAAGGAGCACGCGAGAAAATGTGTAAAGTATGCGGAACGCAAAACAGCTTCATTTCACTTTAAGTCTCCCTTGAGACCTCGAATCCTTTTTCGTTTCCCCTTCCATTTTCCATCTCTGATTTTTTTACCAGCCATTTTTCTTTGTGTTGTGCTAGTCTGAATGGAGTGAGTATAATCATCTCAAATTTAAAAGGATGAACCTTCTCCGTTCATTCTACCATAGAAAAAAAATTGCCTAAAGTATGATAATATGGCATCATGATTAGATATATCTAAATAAATTAAAGCGAATAGTGTATCTCTCAAATAAAAAAAATCCGTTACCAATTATGGAATATTTAACAAGCTCATCAGAATGATTTTTGTGTGGCCGCCGCTACAATAAAAGAAATGAAGCTGTCCGAAATGAATTATGATGCTAACTTGATTACGTCCACAAACCTCTGTCATTAACACTATTGTAGCGGTTGCAGATCTTACTTATTTTCCGAAAATGAATGTAATATTTACGCATAAGCTCAAGTTCACAATAATGCCTTTTTGTGTGCATCTGTCAGCTCCCAAGTCAACAATACGATTTTCTTGAGCAGGATGGTATTTTAATAAATATGTGGATTTCGAAACACCAAATAAACTCGATAGTCGATAGAGAAGCACGCATAAATACAATAATAATGATAATTAAGCCATCATTTATTCCTTTCGGCTTTGTGGGCCGCAGTGGGAGACACTCTTGTACGCGCTCCACTACTCTTGCATCTTCTTTCTACCGCCTTTCCATTCATTTTCATTTCATTTAGTTGCCTTTTGTTCTCCACCAAAAACCTAACTTTCATGTCAATCACAAAAAAGCTACTTTGAAAATTGACCGTCTGTCCGAGAAGTCCGGTGAATGGCAGAGCTAATTTTGAATACAAACTTTTCCATCCTTTTTTGTGACTGAAAAGGTGTCAATTGTAAACAATTCTGTCATTTATTCCCTTCTCTTCGAAGAGTAGCTCACAGTAAGCTGGTCGAGCAAGGACAAAAAGTTATAATTTTTTTTGTTCGAAACTCTTTCCCTTTTACGCAACCAACTTTTTACGTTACGTGGGCATTTCTTCATCATCACCATCGTGATCGCCCTCATGAAAAATGATCCTTGGGGTCTAATACATTTCTGCGGTGATTTCAGTTGGACAGCTCATTTTCCAGTCTTTTCAAAGGGACATGTCCCCAGAGTGTTGTACTCATGTCATGCCCACTTCATCATCATCCACACATTCAAACGGGAAGGGAAAACTGTAGCGAATCTGTTTTATTGTCCCTGTGCAGGCAGACCCTTCCTTATGTGGCCGTAATAAATTGTGCAACATTTATATCACCAC
>JAHZNF010001105.1:0-14085 GCA_027744215.1 Troglopedetes dispersus
CATTATGGAGTAGCCAATTTTCCTTTCTTATCACCATTTATTATTATAACGGGGAAAAATATCGTATCCATTCGAATGTAAAAGGACACAACCTCATAGTTGGCGTGTAGTTCGTGTGTAGTATACTGGCGACATTTTTGTGTCCCTTTTTCCTCGAAATTTTGCCATTATTCTTGGAATAAGGATATTCCTTTTGTCTGACAAAAAAATATGTTCCTGGTATTCATCGGCTGTGCCGTACCAATAAAGCTGTCGTGGAAAGTTGAAGGGAAAGTTGGATGCATAACAAATTCACGTTTTTTAGCCTGATTGACTCAAAAGTCAATGTAAAATACACTTGAATGAATGAGTATTCGGGACACTTGACAAATTCGGGAAAAAATTGAGGACGCATCTCCAGAATTGTTTTCGTCGTGGTTGTGGTGCACTGTCTCGCATTTCTGGTTCGTATTGTTTCTGCCTACTGTATTTTTTTTCTGGTTGAAGAGTCAATTGTTTAAAATGGGTTTTCATTGACCTAAATTCGGAATTGCAGTGAAGCGTGCGCGTTTGGTCATAACATCAAGGGAAATGGGTTCACAAAGTTCGAATGAGTTTGACTTCAACTACGAAGGAGTCCAATGACACAGTGAGTATGTACATTGTTGTCTTCATGATTCCAGGAATGAAGTCAAAGTATAAAGATACCACTTAACCCGGAAAAAATTAAAAGGACAGGATGCGGTTGGAAAGTATGTACGTAAAACTTGTGGTAGAAAACAAGTTATGTACTGGTTGTGTCAATCATCAGTTGACGCAAGTAGACTCTTGACCGAATTTTTTGTTTCGGAATTGACTTCCGGATTTTGAAGGGTCATGCAAACGTCGCAAAGCTGAAGTGGACACAGCAATTTTTATAATTAGGAAAGTCTGAATCCGGAAACGAATATTTTTGGCACAGAACTGCACAGAAAGCTGTTTGTCAGTCTGAATGATGAAATTTTCCTATACTTGAAATTAATCGGAAGGCAGCCTGCCTTCTTTTTGCCATTTTGCATGAGATTGAGACTTGAGAAGGATCAAAGAATGATATTTTGTTGCTTTATCAAATGTGGGACATTTTTCTGCATTCGCATAGTTCAGTTGTATATATTTTTGGTGGTGGATAGCCACGTACCTACCTAATATGGTTTTATTGATGGCTGAAGGTCAGTAATCATCCCCTCACTGTACACATCGCGAATCGAAGGCATAATTAACTCACGCATGGACAGCTTCAATTATCATTATATAATTACTAAAACGGTTTTGGCCGCCTATTAATGTCAGTCTATCTGGAATATATTTTCTTCTGTTTTTTAGTTTACTTGACAAAACCAACTTCAGATAATGCAAAACATAATCGTGGAAAAAATTCCAGTGAAGATAAGCAAAATAAGTACCTCACTGATTATGTTCCTCAAAAACCACAGGAAGTCTGACAACTCAAAGTCAAGGAAAGCACTTCAACGTGCCTTCACTTACTCCCTGCCATCCTTTAATTTTTTTACTTTGAATGGACTTCAAAATGCATAAAAAATTTTCGGTTCAGACGTCCCATTCATTTGTATGCACCTTCTGCTCAGAAAAGTTCCATCAATTGCAGATCCCATCCCACTTGTTTAAAAAAAATTCCTTTGACAAAAACTCAGAACACTTTTTTCAGCCTTTTCAATTTTTCAAAAACTTTCCAAAATAGCCAAAAAATATGTTCAAGGGCACGTTAGCTACCGGTAAACAAAAGAGACGGTAGTTTTTCTCCATTTTACAATTCCAGGTTTCTTCATCGCACATTGTGCTCATTTCCCATTATGCGGCTTTATCACTATGCTTCACCACCACGAAACAGTTGAATCAAGTGAAAAGAATAAATAAACATGACTTTAGGCTGAATCTATGAGGCAAGTATGAAGAGAAATGTGAGTGGGAAAAAATCTTATTACTCTGAGAAATAGTGTATCCTACACCACAGACACCACACTCCACTGAGTCTGAGTGAGTGAGTGAGTGAAAAAGCTAAAGGACAAACAAACAAGGATTACTAGAAAATGCTCGTTTTTCTCGAGAAGCCCTCGACGAAATAAGGAGTGTGCAGAGAGAGAAAAAAGAAGAGATAAAAAGCCGACACTTTGAAAATTTAAGATTCGTCTTGTGACTTGAGTGAAAAAAATATATTTCACATAAATACACGCGCGCGTGTATATGTGAGTGAATGTGCCTTCTCAGATCTCAGCAGCGGCGGAGGAATGAAGTTGTGTAAAAAGTTAAAAAAAAGAAGAGAGAGGAAGAAGCGAGAGAGAACCATTAAAGTCATTTTCCCAGGGACACATGCATAAGACTGACGAGCAATATAAATCCATGGTTAATCACAACCAGGCTCGTGCCAGAAATGTATTTACAGCACGCGCAAGACTTAGTGAGATCACACACACACACACACATACACACAAGTAGTTCCACGCATACCTTCGTCTTAGACGAGAGATCTTGACGCACTTGAACGTGTGAGAGTAAAAGGAAGGAGAAAAAAAACTTTGCTCTTTTCTATTCCATTAGGCAGTCGAGACGAGTAAGAATGAGAGAAAAGCTCGTTATTGTGAACCTTCGGTATAATAGTTGGATGGAGCAGAGTAGAGCTTCTCCGTAAATTTGTATATATGACTGGCAGAGTAGCAGTGGCATTTTCTTCAAGGAAAATAAAGAAAGCAAAATTGGAAAAAAGGAAGAGAAACTACTGAAACGTGCATACCAGCAAGGACATTTCTACAAAAAAAAAAGAATGAAAGTAGCATTGTGAAGTTGACTGGTTGAGGTTTTTTTAGCCTGTTTTCAAAATCACTACCGAATTGAAAGTGAACACTGAAGAGAAAAGAGAATTATTTGGGAAATGATGAGACCAGGAAATTGGTCTAGGAAGCGCGAGGCAAAATAAAAATCCCGCTAAAACTTGGGATTTGGGATTGAGTGAAAAAACAGCATTGCAGGGATGGAGCCGTTTGTCTTTCGCAAAGTAGGATGTTTGCAGGGAATAATTCGGGAAGTTGTGCTCATGCTGATTGTCTTGTCAATATCGTGCCAATGTTTGTCTTTGGCTACATAAAGTTAGACCTTACGCCTGTCGCGGCGGGTTTTGAACCTCCATTAATTTCGCACATTTTTTTAATTTAGCCCAGCCAGGATCTTTATGAGTATTAATGTGATGCAGATTATGGAGCAACTTCTTTTCACTTATGCTTCTTTACGTTCCGATCGGCGAAATAAACCTTCCGGCTGATTTTTCTGTTTCTCAGTAAAATTGGACGGGGATGTGCGTGGGCGGCAAGCTCCAGCTTTAACCTTCTTTGATGATTTATCAAGGGATCAAGAAAATCACGGGATGTTGTTGATCATGCTTTTCCTCCTACTCTCATATTGCGCACAACCATATTTTTTGCTCACTTCCTGAAACTCTAAAAATCAGGCTCAGCAGTTCCTACAAATTTTGCTGGTGAAGCGTAGCATTTCGAGTTAAAGGGAAGCATAAGAAAAAAGCCAGCAGGCTCCGCACAGTTAGTGCCACCTTTAACTCACACCACTGCCCAGTCTTTTCAAGTCGCTTATCAACATTTTACTCATTTCCCTTTTCCGGGAAAATAGTAAAGGAAAGCGTCCAAATATATTTTACATTGTACTACAATGAAGAATACTTTGGTGAAACATATATCAGGATTCTTGAGGAAGAAATAATGTGTGCATTTTGGGTTGCGGAAAGGTACTTCTATTGTTATGCACATTACATAACTTGAGTAATGTACCTAGAGTAGACTTTCCAAGTACTGCGTTATACTATACTGCCAAGATTTTCTGATGCAGTGTGATTTCCACCAAAACCATTTGCCACCAATATTAAAAGCGGTAGACAGTAGTCCAAGTGGGATTATTTTGCTCATTCCTTATATGTTTGGTGGTCCTTTCGTAAAAGAATGGATGGCGGTGGGCAGTATGGCTTGGCGAACTTGTTGTCCTCTTAACGATTGAGCATAGGTACATGTACTCGGTTTGGTCCTATTTTTTCGTGGTAGTGCCCTTTACATCTCCATAACGGGATGATATATCTGCGTGAATAAATTCTCATAAACGGCGAAAGTTATCATCATGATGGAGAGTATGTGTATCATATACATTTTTTATTGTGAACATTATTCCACTTTCCATTATTTTTTTGGAACTTTTTTTTGTTCAAATGTACATACCTGCGTGCGTAGATCCGACAAGCATGTTTTTAGAGGACATGCTCCATTTTTTCATACTTTTTTTTAAGTTGTAAAGCTTTCACTTGAAAAAAGTGGGGAAAATTTATGGTGAAAACTTTTTTTTGTCAGACACAATGGGGCTTTGAGTTTTTCGTGATGGGACATTCTTTCCTGAAGTCGGTATTATAATTGCACACACACGAGTTAGGTACGCCACACGCGGAAAAAAGCAGGACAAAGTATGACTGCTAACCACTTGAAGAAAGACACGACCTACTTTTCAAAATCAGGAGCGAGAGTAATACGAGGAATACGTAATGTCTTTCATTCACTGATCTTCTTTTATTTTCAACAAAAAATATAATGCTACAATTTATGTCAGCATATTTTCATATTTTGTGCCTTTTGAAATGTAGCCAGAGCCACTTCAACATTTTTTTCTTCTGTGATGAATGCTACGGAGTTTTGTCCGGAACAGCTGGATACAAATAACTACTCTGAAATATCTTTTTTGGTACAAACAAACATGCTAATAGGCACTTATGATAATAACATGCACATTTGCACATGTATAAGAAGTCATGTCTCTTTTCGGTGTGGGTTTGTTTGAGGAAAGGAGTTGAAAATAATACTAACTGAAAATCATCCGGATCCTATTATTATTATTCTGCTGTAAATTTTACTTTCTCGTGTGTTCTTGGATGATTTAATGCTAGTTGGACGGAAAAAGTTTTTTTTTTCAAAAATGTTCCAAAAATTAGCTTGCAGCATGATTGGTCATGATTTTGGCAGTTTTTGGTGGGTTTTCTAAAAAGTACCTACTTGAACTTACAAAAGAGCAGGCAGGTCTATATGAACTAGCAAAAATGTGAACTGACTCACTCACACTCACATATTTTTTGTTTCATCTGCGGTGGTAAAAATTATCTATAAAAAATGGTGCATGGTGGAAAAGAGAAAATGTGTTCATAAGTATGGCTTTCGGTGGAAAGGAAAAGTAAAGAGAAATCGAGATTGAGTTTGCAGCAGGTTTTTTTTGTGAAATCCGGAGGCAAAAAACAACCACCTCCACAACGCCGTCATCAACACCACCACCACCATTTTTTAATGTTTTGCGGCTTGGTTCTTGGCTCCGTCGAAAATGTGTATGTAGCTCTCTCCTCTGCTGTTCTGCATAAACTCCACGGAGTACACATGCAACCAATGTAAATTTCTTCTTTTTTCATAAATATGATTATAAAGCTGTAATATTTGTGTAATGACGCCATATTTGTTATATTTATTGAGGAAAATATTGTACTAGCCACTATGATTATTACTCTGCAACATTCCGTTTTATCGCTGCATTCGGAATTATAGCTGCCGCACCTCAAATAAAATGTAACGTATACTTTCACTGTATTTTTGTTGGTTTTTGGTCTCCACTTTAAAAAAAAGATATGCTTTTATACAGTTGCAAAAGGTAATATTCCCTCTTTTCTGGCTTTGGCTCCGAGGAATACAAATTGCAGGAGAACTTGAAAAGATGGAAATGGCTCCGTTTCGTTAAAGAAAAAAATGGAGACAGAAAGAGTGAGCCAAACCGAGCAAATAACTTTTTCTCAGTTGGATCTTTTTCTCCATACCTCCGAGCAGAGGACAGGACATACGTGTGATTTTCATAAAGACTCGCCGAACAAGAAGTAAACCGAAATATTTCTCTATTCCGAGATGCCGTAACAGTAAGGAAAAACATATGGTGACTATTTGGAGGTGTCTAGCAGTCTTCCATTTTATAAGACAAGTTGAGCAAACAAGGAAAAAGTAGAAGTAACACTTTCTCAGACAAAAATACACATGTTTCCAATGGACTATCTTTAATAATAAGTTGGAGACACGTAATAATACCCATATACATTTTCCTCTGTGTTCACACACACACACAGTGCACGCTCTGAGCCAAAAGAAATGCCGTCAGAAGAAAGAGTAAGAGACTCGGGGGAGCACAAGCGGCAAAAGAAGAAAGCGACAGAGAAAGATCGAAGTGTAAAGACATTTTGTTTAAATAGCGAGATTTTTTTTTACGAAACGCAGCCAAACGAAACCACTGCAGCCACTTTCCCTGTGTTCTCCGCCTTTCTCTTTTTTATCCTTGGCGTTTGGAAAGGAGAAAATATTAGGTAGGTAGGAAGGAAAATGAAGTAGTGGTACATGCAATAATAATACTCTGTGTGTGTGATGATAGAGTGTCTCCATAAAGTGGAGACAAGGTAAAAAATACTAAAGTAATAGGTGAGTTGCACGTCTGACGGCAAACGCCAGTCAGTAATAATATATCCGAATTTTCTTCCGAAAAAAACCAAACAGTTATTGCCAACGTGGATGCGATGGGATGCTGGGCATAGTGGTGTAAGTGTATAATAGAGTTTTGAAGTCTGCTCCACTTCTGCTCTTGATATTTTCACGTTTCATCCACTCTTTCGCGTCCCTCGTCCATGTTCTCCGCGTTCCAATGTCACTCTTGTGGTTGTCATTATGCCAAAATAGTCTCGTTTTTAGTGTCCTACCGCGACCAACACATACGGACACAATCCAGCTGCTTTCCTGGTTCATTCTAGTTTGTGGACTTTTCTGGAGTGTGCTTCCTCTTCTATTTTGCTTCATCATAGTTATGATGACGATGATGAAAGCTAGTCACAAAAAACGATACCAATAATATGTGCACACCAAGCTCTTTTCCCTTTCACTGTTTTTCTTCTATGTACATAACATAAACTTTGAGTGAGTTGCTCTATCCAAATATACTGCTTCTGACTATGATCAGGAATTTTGCCTGACTTGTTTAGACCATCGTTGCTTCGATGCTGAATAAAACTAGTGGGAAAAGAATTACTTGCTGCAACAAAAAAATATATGGACACGAACAGCACAGGTACGCTTCCAGGAGTTGACGTGACTATATTTGTTGTCGGGTTCGCTGGAAAAACATTAAGGCACGCCGCCAACAAGAATGACGTGGCTATTTCTTATATATGAAGCGATTATTATAAGTATTTTTTTACTTGGAAGGAAGAGGAAGGAAAATGAAGACGGTTCGGAGAAAGAAAATCTGTTAAACTCCTGGTTTCTGTTCCTGATGGCTTTTTACGACCACTCATGTTCACAGACACACAAGGATATAGTTAGATTTTGGGAAGGTAAAAGAAGACAAACTGTTCCACACGAAAATGTTGAGCGAAAACAAGGTTCGCGTCAAGTGTCTCTGTTTTTACCTACACTGATGATGGTGATGATGATGAGAAGGTATGCAGACCAAACACACGCGCATGGTGCAAAAGCAGCGGAAACCTATTCATCTTAGTTAATGCGGAAGACGTTCGGAGAGGTACGCAGAAAACTTGTTTCCGACGTGACTTTGTGGGGAAGCCATTCCTCCCATTATTTCATAATACATCATCCGCGGTCTCCAACCCAAAATCTAAAAATTCCATCACTTCCGTCACACAACAAAGAAGGGAAAGGAATGTGACCTTAAGGGATACAGAGAAAGATGTATCACGCTCAGCTGACACGTCAGAGTACCGTGTGTTCCAAAAAGTGAGACGTTTTTTTGCCTGGTCGGATTTTGTTACGCGTTCAGCTCCCATTTTTTTGTCATTTCTTATACACATGTACTACATACTTCTGCAGAGAAGACTTTTTTGTAAGACAAAAAGAGTGTGCAAACTGTGGAATTGTTTGGCGGTACAGAAGTAAGAACGAAGTTTTGTGGTGATATGTTGGCAAAAAATCTAGTTTTTTTTCTTGGTAGTTTTCTCCCGAAATTTATGATTGCACACATGTGTTTTTTATATTATCTGCACGGGTACTTAATCAGCTGGCTCATTCTTGCTCTCATAATTTTGTTTTGGCTTCACTCTCTTGTGCAAAAAATCCATTGGGTTATACTAGTATATATACTGGTGCAGGCATAGCATGAAGAAGCTGAAAGTATAAAAAAAGCAAAGTGGAGAGAGAAAGTTGCACGCACACCTCGAAGAAATTGACTTCGCAATGTTGAAGCTTTCACTCTTGTGTTCAAGAAACAAAACAAAAATACATAAGTGAGCCATTGACTTCTGCGTGTGTGCTCCACCACCCCGCACGTGCACACACGTATACACACATACGCAGAACCAAGGAAAACGACCAGTTAGAATAATCAATGTCAGAAAACTATCATCGCAACACCATGCTACACCACCAACATCTTTAAAGACACAAGCATGCTAGAAAAGAAAATTTGAGAAAGGGAAAAACACTGAAGTGCACACATTGGAAACAAAAAATAGCTATTTTCTTTTCTGTGTTGCTTCCTAAAACGGCTTTTATATCCTGTCGACGGGGCTTCATTATCCACCACCACATATCCGGCTTTTTTTCCGAGCCACGGCAATGACGGAGAAAACACTTGATCCGCTTCAGCAATGTTTATCTTTTTTTTCTGCGTAAGCCAAAAGGCTTAAGTTGAAGAGCTAAGGTTCGAGAATAAAAAGGTGTTCATGTGTTTCGTTCTGTTTGTGTGCTACATAAAATGGAGACTATCGTAAAAAGAATGCGCTGGTAAGAAGAAGTGGTACTGCTGTGTACTGGCGCGCACCTGCTCATTTTCAATTCACGAGGAAGAAAGCATTAAAGCATGCGTGTGTTGTATTTGGTATGTGTGAGAAAAAATAGGAAACGTTTTTCCAGCGAGCTAACTCAGTACTCCTCTCACTTCACTCGCCAGTTATATATTTTTTTCTAGACATTTTACTCATTTCCTTCTTTTCACACAAATGAGCTCTCGCATAAAATTATTATACGACCCGAGTGCTTTCCGTGGTTGCACTAAAAAATTAGAGAAAGCGCTACTCTACTCACCAAGAAGCAGCAAAAAAAGCATGGAAATAATGGTTGCTTGAAAGTAATGCTCCCCAACAAAAAATAGAGAACTTCAATGGTGTGTTATGGAAGCAGTGAAAATTTGTACTTAACTGCGGCGCTGCAACTGTTTACTTCAATATTTTTTTTCGTGATAAATAGAAAAAAAACTTGCTTCTTTTTTTACTACTGACTTTGAGTTCGTTCTGGTACAACTATCGTTTACTTAAAATCCTGGGCACATGCAAAACTCCCGTTATGTTTACCATATAAATGAAAATGATGGAACAGCTTCATGGCCAGGCGGTGCACGAGACGGGTATCGGTCTTTTTTAAAGAAAGTTTTTTCTACTTTGTTCACCCTCCATAAAATGCAAATTGTGGACGTTTTGTCAGGTTACGCATACAGTTCACATGTGTGATGAGCTGCTTGCTCACCTTTTTTATTGTTAGAAAGGGTCGGTGAAAATTTTCGGCGAGAAGGTTAAAATGCAAATGTGGCTAATCTCTTGACTAAAAAAAGCAACATTCTGAAAAGGTGAAAGCAACTTATCCGTTTTATCCCTTTTCTTGCGTACCCATCAACCTTCTATGACGCAAAATTCCTCCGGGGCTTCTCAACAAAAAACAAGCTAATTCATCTTGACAACTTAGTAGTCCTTCTGATAAGACTGACAGGCCATGTAATTGCCTCCAATAATATTTAAGGCGTCAGAATACAAGATGTTACTCATTTTTTTTTAAATTCTGTATGACGTACCTTGCACTGCACATAAGTGTCCAGTAAAGTATACTTTCTCTTCATCAAATCGATGTGGAAACACATGACCAAAAAGAAGTGGGTGCTAAGTAATCGCACATTTTTGCTCCACTTTTTTTGGAGAGTCAGGCTTATTGAAAAATTGATGGGAGGAGTCGATATAGTGTGGTCGCATTTAATAATGCTCTACCCCACTATAGCTTAGCTCGAAAAGCAAAAGTGTGAAAAAAAACTTTTTAGCAACCATTCTAACACGCACACACACTCAACTCCGAAGTTTGCTCATTCCTCTCTTTCCCTTTTTTATGCAATCATCCATTTGTGTCCATTTTTTGGTTAGTAATGCATATCCTCGTTTAGGATATTAACTTCCACCAAAATCTATTTTTACTGGGTTTTATAACATGTACAAAATTTTTCGTGGCAGTTTATACTCTGCTGATTTTAACTTGTGTGAGGGAAAATGAGAAAATCACCAAACACGTATAAAAATTGACTTTTTTGAGAGAGCGAAACTTAATCTGTTGATCATTAACTTTTCATGTTGAAACTGATTTGCATTTTCCGCGCGTAAACCCTCCTAAGTGGTTTTCCAACACAGCATGCACACTCTACACAGTAGATATTCTATATTTTTCAGCTTACCCAACTCGTTCCCTCTCCATTGCTCTTTTTTTGCCTTGTTTCCATCTCCGGAAGTTTTGTAATTAATATTGCTTTCCATGTACATATTAAAAATGGAACGACTTAAAAAAAGTAAGCCTTACAACTAGCAACACTCAAACTCATTGTACTCCCTTTATTGTGCGCCAGACCGTAATAACACTCGTCTGGGTAGAGGCTTTTCCTCTTTTCCTGGTGCTCTTCTAACGCTACTCTTTCCGAAAATGGTGGTGAAAATGAAGAAATATAGAAAACGTGGTGCTTTTTGCAGGAAAATATTAACGTATAAGCTATTTCCAGTCAGTTTTCAAATGTCTCGCCGTTTATGTTTTGACTGTTTGCTGGTCTTATTAAATTCATAAAAATCGTGTTTTTCACTATTTCATAGCTTCAGAATGGTCGGTCGTTCACCACTAAAACTAACGTGTTTTGTATCAACTATCTACATTTTTATTATGCATTTTTTAAACCAAACAGCTTTGCGACAAAAAAATAATGCTATGTATTATTTTTTTCAACTATACCGCTTAGCTGTGTAACCTAGTCCTACCTTGTAAAGTAATAATAGCTCTTACTCAAACAGGATATTGTGCACGGTACATGTAAAATGTCATAAAGGATTTTTTAATTTCTCAATAAGTGCCGGAGCATAGCGGGTAAAAGGCCTTTTGGTTTTCTAAATTTTTTTATTACGTCGTTTTGTTTTTTTTGTAGTGGCATTTATGAACACTTAATGTTCAAAGGTATGTATGCATCATGTAAGTTTTAAAAAAAAAGCCTCGTGATATGGTTAGCGCAACGTGGAAGTCATTTAACAACAAGCATTTTCTATGTACACATATGAACAATCCGTACAACTCAATTTAGGTGCTCACGAAAAAAACGCGTCCATAAATGTCTCAATTCAGATTGATTTATGAAACTTTTAAGAGAGTATGACGACCGCTTCTGGTGTAACAAACTGGTTGAGCAAAAATGAGTTGAGTGAATGAGCTCTCCCTTTTTTCATTGTGCTCGCCGACAAAAAAGTGTTTGCTGTTTTTGGAAGGGTAGCACATGCTCATAATGGTGAATTGTGGCTTTTCTTCACACACGCATCTTTCCTTTTTGTCAACTTGTGTTATCTTCATTCACTTCCCTTTTATCTGTTTTTGCCAGAAAAGGCGTAATCACAACAAATATGATTTGGGGGATGCACAAAATCTGTCAAACATGCAAACTACAAGAGAGGAGTAAACGCTTTGAAGTGTGAAAGAACAGCCAGGAAATTTATTTGTAAATACTTGATTAAGCGAACACCATTTTCTTTGTACGCATCCTGGGTACACAAAACATATCGACCAAAGTATGAACGTAGAAAGCATCGAAAATGCAGCCTAATCTAATGATGTTTAGTAAAAGTAAGTGCTTAGTAGGATGGCATGTGACAACACAATGAACAAGTGTTGTTGGAGGATAAAAGGGAAAGGGAAATTCTCACCAAACCCCATCAATGTGCTTATTTTGCGGCTGTGATTTTTGGCTGCGTAATGCTGATTACGTTTACTTTACTTTGCTTTATAATGCGCCAGGGTAATATTAAATTTGATTGACATGATGTGTAATAATGTGTGTATTTTATCAATGTAACTTTATGTGCTCATTAAATATGCATACAAATGTAATTATTGCATCCATTTCACGTCTATTACGCGTCAGCAGCGCCACACTAGTACTCAATGAACTATGCACCCGATTGGAAACTTGAATTTGAAATGCGTTGTTTTGTGAACAACGATGCAATTTTCGTAAGTAAAAGTCAGTGATACTTTCTCCCAACCAGCTTACCTGAAGTGATAATTACAAAGGAGATGTTAGTTCCCATTTATATTTATAAATAACTTGAAGCCTTTCATTAGCTTCTATCTAGGCTGGTTTGGTTGACATTCAAAAGGAAACGCATAAGTATATAATGCAGCGGTATTTTGAAGGAGTGATGGTGACTTGTAACAGGACAATCAGTAAACGAGACATTTTTTTCAAGAAAGTGAACCACGCCCCTCTCGTCTGGTTCGACATACCAGACGCTTTTTCTACATAACCTAACGACTGATTCAAGACACAAGCTTTTGCTAATTTGAACTGTCATATTTTCAGTTTCTTTTATTTCCCCCGAAACCATAATTTCATATACGTAACGTGACTCAGGTTATTATGAAACACAAACCGCAAGAAAATTGTTTTCTTGTAATGACCATAATCAAGGAGGCATGCTAATACATACAAATACACCAGGTTACACAGTCTAGTAAGCACCTGGCCAAGCGGCAATGGCCAGAGAACATCCAAATATTTGCATTTGCTTGGTCTCCACTTGGATAGTTGAATTTGTTGATTGGGTCTCGTCCATGTCAATATTTCCAATAGAAAGTAGATGCAAATTTTATTAATCGATTATGCTTAGTGCTGTCGTTTGTTGATGATGATTTACCTCCTTTCTTGGTCTATGCTGAACCGGCCCGCCCAAACAAGGTCTTGACAGCCACAAAATACCTAACGCTTTTTTTGTTGTATAATTTTTCACGGAGCAAAAGAAACAAACNAATATTTCCAATAGAAAGTAGATGCAAATTTTATTAATCGATTATGCTTAGTGCTGTCGTTTGTTGATGATGATTTACCTCCTTTCTTGGTCTATGCTGAACCGGCCCGCCCAAACAAGGTCTTGACAGCCACAAAATACCTAACGCTTTTTTTGTTGTATAATTTTTCACGGAGCAAAAGAAACAAACCCGGCATTTCGCAACCATGCCTCCACAAAAATAAGAATATATACTGGTAAGCGTGTAGATAGACACAATAATGGTCGCACTCCGCAATGTTTGCTGGTTTTCTAGTGTATTAACGAAGATTGATCAGAATGTCATATAATTCAACATTAAAGATTTTTTCATGACCTCCTTCTCCATTCGTTCGAATGGGGAAAAAAATTATCCAGTTTGTGTTTTCTCAACACGAGAACGTGGAGGAGGTACAAGGTGCTTATCGCTCCAGTAAACACATCAATTACTTTGTGTGTGAAAATAATGATAGATATTTTGCAAGTGTTGTTCGGACTCGATTAGAGGCCACTTTCAAAAGTGAAAGCTATATGGCTTGTCTACCAACCCGTGATAAAAAAATTGTACGTATGTGTGCATGTATTATAGCAAGGCTATATATAGTACTAGGGTGTGTTTATGTATATTACTGTTGCTGTTTTTTTTATTTCTTGTTTATACGGTCCCGTGAATAAACGGACCGCGCGGTAATCGCACAATGTAAAAATTACACAGTTTGTGTATGCATAAAACACAATTAGACCGTGTTTATTTATGTCCACGAAGTATATATTTATTTATATATAGAATCGAGTGTCATATTTTTTGCTTGGTATGATGATTATGATGAATGCCTTCCCTGATAAGTATGCGCATATTTGTAGATGAAAAAGTGGCTATTTTCTTGGAGCAATTTGTTTCTTTCACGTAATAATACCCTTACTTTTCATCT
>JAHZNF010001106.1:0-10175 GCA_027744215.1 Troglopedetes dispersus
TTTTCGAAAATTGAATTGTTAATGCACACTCTGGCAAACTTACCATTACCATCATCATAGAGCTTTCACATTGGCCCATTCTTTCAAGTGAGTGTTTCACAAGTCTTGTTACAAGTTCAAGTTACTTGCGATAGGATTTTGGTAAATAAATTATGAAACAAAGCAAGGACTGCGCGAAGTTCCTAAAAAAGTTTTCACATGCAAGCAAACAGCAGAGAAGTTGAACATGCATGCAGGTGTTTTTAATTTACGTTTTTGTTTTGAAGTCTTGATTGCTGTTGTTTTTCGAAAATTGAATTGTTTTATAACCTAAATCAACTCTCCTGAGAGAGCAATTATTTTTTTAACTATAATTTTCCTGATTGTCTGTTGGTCATTAGTTGTTTTCAATGTTTTTTATCCTTGATAAAAATCAAACTGAATGAATGTGCGCAAATGATCGTGAATCAAAAAAGGCGTAGTTGAGAAGTTGGGTTAGATTTTTAAGGCAGTTTCATAAACCTGTGTGTGATTATAAACTTTTGAATTTTAGGCCATCAAAACGGTGCACGCACACGAGATATCTATAGTAATCTAATCTGTGCAGTATGAAGCACAAGAAAGGACGCGGTCGTTCCTCAGACATAGAAAGTTCCGAAGATGAAAGGATCATCGACGATCCCTTAAACGACTTCATTATGGAAGGTGACGAAGGGGGAAATGACGATGAAGATGGCATTTTTGACAACTCTCAGGAGTTGACACAAGTGGTTCCTGGGCGTGTGAAAAAAGAAAAAAGCCCGACACCCACCACTACGACCTCTCACAAGAAAAAGAAGAAGAAGAGTAAGACAAAGGAGTTAACTCCACCCCCCTCGCGTTCCGCCACGGCTGCTGCTACAAGGCCAGTTAATGGTTATCGGGTTCGTGAAGTCGATGTTACTGAGGTTTGTATATAAAAGATTATTTTTATTGGTCCTTGATCTGTGATTTTTTATGCCTGATGCACAACAAATCTTTTATTGTTAAATCTCACGTTTGTTGATTTTGATTTGTTAGATACCTGATCACCTACTTGCCAATTTAAAGGAGGCGGAACCATGTGAGGCTGACTTTGGTGTGCTGAGGTCGAAGGATGTTCAAGAGGCCGCTACTAGTAATACAGGAGGAATTTGGATCCTGCAATGTCCTAAAAATGTATGAACTTTTTCTTTTAAGTTGACTTTCCTAAATAAATCAGTGTTGGAATTTATTTATTATGTACACATTTTTACTTGTTAGGTGAGCTTAGGTGAATTATTAATAGGCAAGAAATTGTCATTGGACGGAGGTACGTATTTGTTCAATGCGAGTGATGACGAAAATGATGCGAACTTGACTCAATACGCACCAAGTAATGCTTTAGGAGTTAACATTACGGATAGAAAATTTGAAGCGCTTTCGGTGGCAAGCGAGGCCTACAAAGAAGGAGTGGCTTTGTTACTACCCGAAAATAATCGTTATAATATGGGTAAGACTTCAAGATTTCCTTCTGATGTCTGACTGTTGTGTGCATTGTACCCTACCAATGTAGTGGTGAAGGTAAAGTAGTTGGTAATAATGACTTTAATTTGAATGAATTACAGTTGCAGCACCCGTGCATGGGCACATTATTATCCGCGAGTCAATTCAGGAGTTGTCAGTACCGAAAATTAAAATTCCAAAAACTAAACCCAGAACACTTCCTACAGGAATTAAGGAGCGACATCCCGTATACGGTGCAGATTTTTCAAAAATAATACAGCAGATGGAATCCCACACCAAATTGTCGAAAAAGAAAAAGAGGCGACAAGAAGCTGATGAGACGTTGCTACCAGTTGCCACCCATCATGTCAAATTAAACGGATTTCATTCCAACCTCGATGCAACCACCGACTCCAAAGTTAAAGATGACGAATCAGATGACCATCATCAACGAAAGAAGAAGAAAAAGAAGAAATGCCGTGAAGATATTGAATCTACGAACTGTACTGATGCACCTAATCAAAGTATGTACACCGCTTCTTGTGACGACACTAATTACGAAGAAGTTCACAGGAAAAAGAAATCGAAAAAGACAAAGCGTGATGCAGATGAAGAACCACCCAACTGCCTTGAGGACACCTTGCCTATAATTAAGAAATCAAAAAAATCGAAACACCATGTATAAAAAACAAATTGTATAATAGAGTTTGTGCCGTGTAGTTCTTTTAAGGATGTACAGCAGGTTAATTTAACCTTTAACAAAAATGCCTGAATAAAAGAAATATGGAATAATAGCAAACTTAATGTTGAAAAAAAATTTACCACCAATTCCAAAAATTTTTAATACCGTCATTGCTTTGTGAATTGTTTGTACAGCTGCGCTTAGGACTAGGTGGATGACATTTGGGAGGCTCACTTGTAGCACCCTGTCTCTGAATAGGACTAGCACATGCCAACTTGGCTGAGGTACGTCGACACGCCCAAGCACATTCCCCACCACTGTCAGGGGATAGTATTCTATTGGTAGAAACTTGCTGCAACTCATATCGTTTTGTGGTAGCCTTAGGATTGCCAGTGGTAGGTTTGGACTTAGACTCAGGTTGAGATTCAGGAGAAGATTTTCTCAGAGCGAATTTACCTTCGGTCGCTTCAATCCGGGCATCGATTCTAGGTGTCTCCGCCGTTCTTGGTAGATTTGATCTTGTTCGCTTGGGAGAGAAACTTTCTTCCACTTCGACTTCATTATTCTGACTGTCTGGAGCGGCGGCAGTTGCAGATTTGTTGACTTGCTGAGTTGCTTCACTTGGGGCAATATTCACTTTCGAATCGGCTGCCCACATCCTTCCCGATGGACTTTCTTCTGGATTTATGCTATTGTTCGAGGTTGTGATTGGTGTTAAATTGGTGCTATCATTATGAAGCAAGCCACTGGAGTCACACTGAATGCTCCTATTGGCGAGAGTTATGACATTTGCATCTTCTTCCGGAGGAGGATTTTCACTGTCCACATTTTTATCTGTAGCTGTGTCTATTCGCCTCACTCCTGCATATAGCAAAAGTATAGAAATATTCTTATGTTGTACGACAAGGACCTTAGGCTTTCGAATTGAATTATTGCGTATAAACGAAATACTGGTTCACACCACACTGGACCTCGTTTCTTTTTGTACCAATCGCGTCCTTTTTCGTAAACAAGTAGTACAGGAAATGTTAAAAGTATCAACGATATCATTGTCCCCGAAAATGCTATTATTGCTGTTGTATTCTCTGCAAAAGCTAGATTGTTGGGTGAATGGAGAAATTAGCTAAGCGTTGGAGCAAGTTTCCTTAAATCATGTTCCTCTTTTAATTGACTCTTGATTTACCTGGCAAGGCTGTTGACATATTAAACGTGTGACCACCTTTTAACAGTATTTAAACTTTGCTCAGGAAGAATTAATGCCTTCATTTTCAGAAATTTCGTTGATTTCGCCAAATAGCATTGTAACAACGCCAGCAAATAACACTCGGACCCTGAGGATGTTCTGCTTGAATTGCAGTTGGTAATTGAAAACGTCAAAATTACGAAAGCAAAAATAAGTATTATCTTAGCAATAAAATCAAACCAAATCAACACGGTTGTCTGAAATAATTCAACTTGTTCATGAAGAGGAGACTTGTGTTCAAAAATTCTCCACAAACAGAGCTTCTATTTTTTTGTTTTGTAACCTACGGTTAGTTTCTCACAACGACCACTAAATGCTCAAATAAATCGCAGTCGCACAATACCCCAAAATGTAATATTGCCATTTGCAGCCACTATTGTGGTGTATGAGGAAGATGATGATAACTTTTGTGAAATTTGTAGTGGGATTAAACAATTATTGTTCAGTTAAATAATTTAATTGTACCTCCGAGGGCAATATAACATGGCATGATTACGCAAACATTTACGTAAACCATAAGCTGCATTGTAATATTGTTATGAATAAAAGTACATCTAATCTTTGGAATGTAGACACAATTTTGTAGTGCTAAGTAATCAGCGGCAAAAACAAAGATAAGTATTTGGTTACTCCCGCTTACGGCTTCAAGACATTTTCTGAAAACTTTCCAACAAAGTTTCCAGCGGGATTAAATGATACATTAAATTATTTGTCCCATATGAAATTTGCATACAACTTTTGGAGGTTTCCACAGTGCATATTTCGGTGTATAGGTAATTACTATTTTGCTTTGAGCCATGATAAAATGGTTTTAAAAGATTACCTGTGCCTTTCTGATAGTCTAAATCTTTTTGGAACTTGTAATCTTTCACTTCGGAGTACCAATGCTCTACTGGGCCTTTCCCGTCAGTCACAACACCGGAGCTCCAGTGAACATTTTCCCCTGATAATTTTCACACAAACAAACAAACATGTAACCAGGAACCAATGAATATTTTTCACCTATAGTATATGTATGATTCGGCGCATGAGTAATTTATAGCAAAGCCACATAATATCTGTCTTACCGTAGCCATTTTCACTATGCTCCATTTTATCTTGTGCTGCTATTTTGTCAGCCCATGCTTGCGCCACTTTGCAGAGCTGTTCATAAAAATAATGCATGAACATTAAATAGGATTATTGTTTAAACACATCCTGGTTCTTAAATCAACTGAATACTGTTTCATTTTAATGAAAATGTGAAAGTGACCTTTTTCTGTTTCTGATTCAGAAAAAAAAAATAATTTTATTGTTATTTAGAGTTTTTGGCTTACATCATCACTCAAATCGAGTGGAGGAGAGTGATGTTTCTTGCGGTATTCGTTATGTGCTTTCAAAGCACCTTTCAAAAAGTCCTTGTCGGTGGTAACCTTGACCTTCAGACAGAAACCAAATTAAAAGCCTCCACTTTTTCGGTTTCATGAAACGCGCTAATTATACTGGTTCTTTCATGGCAGGGATGCATTATTAAATTGTTTGTGTGCAAAAATGGGGCAGTATAGAATTGATATTTCTTAATCTAACTAACCCTTGGGGCATTCTTTTTTGCTTCGCCAGGGTTATAGGATTTTCCTGTGGGTTTTCCAGTAGTCGGATCAACTTGATTGATCGTCGCTCCCTCCGTAATTGTTTTAATGCTGGTCTTGGTGGAAGTGGAGCCGTCCGAGTATTCCTCGACGGTCGTAGTCGTGATGGTTTTTACAGTTGCACCCTGCATTTTGCAGAAATTTTATACTTGATACATTGGTACGTGTAACGGTGAAATGCAAAGACTTTAGCGTTTCTAACCCAATGAATAGGATTATTTAACCCTGCTCCATCATCATCATTTTAAACACATTCAAACAACAACTTTATTTTTGCTTATGTGTTTTGCCATGATTTTATTACTGGAAGGTGACTCATTACTTTTAATGTGCATTTAAAATATTGTATTTTATGGTAGTTTTATGAATGTATCCTTGCAATGACTTAATGTCATAAATTTGACTCGCTCAGCACATCTTAAATCTCATCAAGAGTTTACACATGTGAAACTTGAGACACATTCATTCATACATACAATACCATACATATTATTACTGAGCTTAAGTGACAAACTGGCTCATTAGCCATTACTTTTCAAGGATCATGCCCTTTGCATTCTTTGGAAGCTCGTAGAATAATATAAACATTACAGTCGGTTTAATATCTGCCTTCCATTGATAATGTATGCTTTAAATGAAATGGGTAATTTTGCTAAATGTTGCAGGCGAACATTCCTCAAACATTATTTAGATAGTCTTCTAAAAAAAACTTACATCGTCTCGTTGCTCGACCTTCTCATCGACGGACGTCTTTGTGGAAACCACAGTTTTGTCTGACATTTTGACTAGGATACTGTTACACCTTTGTTGTCGATGATAACTGGGTTGGTAGTAAGAACGGGATGGTTCCGCGTAGTAGTAGTTATGTTGCTGTGATGGTAGTTTAAAATCTAGATTGAATGGTGATTAATGCGTTAATAATGGTAAGTAGGCTAAATACTCCACTACTTTGACTTGCTTTATTAACAAGCTCCACTAAACTACAATTTGACAAACACAACAAACTCCACGAACAAAGAAGACGGAAAGACGAGCACGAACAAAGTGGATTATGGCCACACAGAGATGCTGTTAGTAGAATAAAGCACCTTGCCCATAATACAACGTCATTGGATGCACTTTTCGGCTGGTGGACGATCGGGCACCGGGAATGAGAGAAATGGGTGTACCTATTGTGCCGGAGTTTAACTGACCTTCTCCAGATGGGAAAAAAAAGAAAAGATAAGTCGAGTCTTGTCACTGTATCTGTTTTGACTGTTGGATGCTTCGTTTATTGAGACATCTCATGAGAAAGTCTCATTATCGTTACTCTTCTTTGTGTCTTTTTTTTAAATGAGCTTTTATCAGATTTGCTTTTTGTGTCGCATCGAACCAAGCTCACACAATTTATTTAAATGCTGCGATTGTCGCGTGTTTGTTTTTCAGAGATGTTTTCCTTATAACTGGCTTTGCTTTAAGCGGTACAAAAGTAATTTTCGTCTGAGAAGTTCATGGGAATGAGCACGGAATTTTATACGCCGTAAAGTGGGCATACCTTGCGTGCCCAGGTAAGGTATCAAACCCGAAAAATGAATCAATAAGTTCAGGTGGTTGTTTGCCACTGGTACAAAAAAAAATCCAACAGCCGGTTTTATATATTTTGGTATGAAATGTTATACCACCGTACCGAATTGACCAAGGTCTGGAGGAGTATTATTAGTACCGTTTTAGATTCTTTCGTTTAGCGCACAAAGAATATCCACAAAATCCGTCAATGTATAGTGTATGTTATCAGAGCGGTAATAATAGAACCAATTTTTTTTACCCTTTTAACACGAATGGGAGCGCATTTCCTCTCATTCTTTTTTCATTTCACGATTGACGCTTTGACATGCAAACTTAAATTGGATTTGTACAGGATATGTAAAGTCAGGACTTTTGACTGAAGAGGCAAAATTTCATGGATCTAAATGGCAAACAAGCATTTTTAGGAAGGTAAGTAAGCAAGAAGCACGTTTTTATTGCAAGCGTGTGGCGTAGAAAAAAACATAGGTACCTTCTTCTCATGGTTTTATTTTTTATTATTATTCTACCTAGTAGTATTTTCATGCGTCATCAAAGTTGAAGACCATTTAACTTCAATGTTCCATCCAGCATTCTAAATTATAGTATGCCGGCAAATTAGGGTATAAAAATCTATAATTAAAATGGTAAAGGAATGGTGTGGTTGCAGAAGAGTGATCCTCTTTACATAAAAAGCAACGGCACAGCACAATGTTTCAGCAGTTATAATTATCAAATTATCCATTTTGCTTGAGGCAGTATCACAACACACCATAAGCTTAATTTCGTCCGTGCATATTAGGCTTACAATTCGGAAACTATGTTAAACAATTATCTGAGCGACCATGTTTGTCAGTTTACTGAGCGGAATTGATATGGAATTGTTTGTCACGAGAAACAGGAAATACGATTTCGCTGTGCAGATACTTATCCGAGCTGTGGTTTCCCAATAAACACGTAAAAAATTAGAGGTTCGTCCGAATAATCACTTCCATCTGCAAACGTTCCCACTTTTATATTTTAAGTCTAATTTGACGTTGCATTATTTCACTACAAATCTTCGACAAAAACTATGAAAACCGAAACCTGCACAGACAAATTGCCAGCTAACAGTGTTGGTCAAACATGAATCGCTTTTTAGAGTATTGAGGCAGTGCTGTTGTAAATACTTACCGTTCTCCTCGTCACGCTATGTTTAACTCCAGTTCTAGTCCCACTTCTGTGAAGGGTGAAGCGATAAATGGCAAATTGGGGAGCTCCACACTACGCACAAGAACTCTGCTGCGTGTTTACGGAAGGCTAGCAAGCAGAAGAAAGGCCAAGAGCGAGCAAACTTGCACATGTAGACATGGTGAAACTTGATGGAACATTTTCTGGAGCACAGCTTTGACATACGATAATACGATAAGATAAGTTATGTATTGAACTTTATAATAATAACATGTTTGCCTTTGTTGATCATTTTTTTTTTCATTTTCCCAAAGATTGCTGCAATAATTAAGCTCCTGTGATAGTCTTGGTAGTAGACACATAAATCCATTTGTATAATTTAATGTTAGTTACCGGCCAAAAATTAGATTGGGTCCACAGTGTTATAGATATTTAGTACATCCTGTATCGCACAATGCTGTTCTTCCTTTAAACGCACAGGTAGTGCGATGCAGCAGGATGTTCTATATGTATATAACACAATAAGCAAATGTATAAAGGCACATGAAAATTATATGAACCATCTGAATTCAGTGATTCCTTTTTCTTTTTATCATTTCAGTTTTTCCTATCAGAAAGTCTGTAATCTAAATCATGGTCTTTAAAATCATGGCATATCCTTTCAGAATGTTTAATGTGCTCCAGTAAAAGTTAGATGAAATTGAAAAGGAGATAAATTGTTAAAAGGAGGTGCACCTATGATAAACCTGTTTTGCCTTTTAACATGATATGTAAACGAGAACAATAGTAAAAAATAAATGACAAAATATAATAGCAAGCAACTGACACTGTAATCAGGGGATTACGTTTGAACCAGAAAATGCGTAAAATTATTGTTGAAAACATCCCAGCAGATCATAAAACTCTGCTGAAGGAAGTCAAATTAAAAGCTTCATAATCCGTACAGAAAATGAGATCATAATTATAATGAAACTTGACCAAGAGTAAAAGTTGATGATGTCAAGTCGTCATTCTCGCTCCTGCATTTCTCAATTTCATGGAACTCTGTTTATTTTGGAAGCAAGCGCTGGCTCAGCACTATGTGTTTATGGTTCCACGAGTTGGCATTCCTGATTCGATGTGTCCAGCAGAAATCTGATGTGATATGACAAATGACAGAAAGAAAGATACTAATTTAGCAAGGTAATAGATAAAACAGATGCACCCAATCGGTCTGAAAGCCAATAGTTCACTATTGTTGTTAAACTCGACGTGGCAATGACAGGATTTATTTTGGGACAAAAGTGACATGCATCGCATGTGGACAGTATTTAATATATATCACTAGTCATCCCATCATCAATTTTGCGACATAATTTTTTAAAAGAAAATTGCATTCAGCTCGGTGCTTTTAATTATGCACAGTAAAAGGAAGGTATCAATTCAATCATAAAAGTAAGTTATAAATACATATTTTTAGCTAGGTCTACGCAGCAATGAAGTCTTAATTTTTATTTGAGACACAATTCCATGTAACACGAATATCAAACACACCATACAGATTGTAATATATGTTGTCATTGTAATTTTATCAGCAAATTATAACGGGAAGCGTATCAAGAATTTATTATTGACTTGACGCCTGACTGGCGTGCGGTAAGGTAACTAATTATAGACATGACTCACGTGAGTCATCGTTGCGTATTTACTGCCGTGTGGTAATTAATCTTATAAGCTGATTTGCCTTGCTCTGCTGCTGTAAATTTTATTTGTAAGGCTCATTGAAGCAAGTTATAGTTGACACGTTCTGAAACAAAACTGCTTGTATATTTACAAATTACTTATATGTATTACGTAAAGTTGTACAGCTTTTTCTGTGAATGATTTTTTATAGTCTGGAAAACCGCATTTCTCCTCTGTCTAATAAAATAAAACAACGGAATTCCAAACAAGTTTTACTAAGAAACAATTGGTCATACATTAAAGTTTCTCGTAAACATTTTGTTTCACAACTATTAAATGTTACCACAAAAGCAGGCTTTTTGAATGCTTTCTTATTCCTGCGTAGCATTTTTTCTGCTTTACTCCCTTTAGGCAAAGTACAAGACCCCCGAAATATTCATTGTTGGCCAAATGCGCAAAACATTCATTCACATGTATGATAGTCCAATCATATTTGCAGGTTTTATAGACACAAATCATCCAACCGGAAGGAAGCCAGTCTTATGCGGTGAGGATTTACTGCATGAGTAACAGAAATGACCTGCACTCATTATGAAGTTTGGCAAGGCATTATGACAAAATAATTGCACTGCTTTTATCATAGGCGACAATGGTTAGCCAAATTGCTCCAACTAATTTGCAATTGGTAATTTATTGTGCACTCAAACGTTTTCTCACAAATAGCTTTTGCTGGTTATAGCTTGAGACTGCACGTTTCTTTGGATTT
>JAHZNF010001107.1:0-20648 GCA_027744215.1 Troglopedetes dispersus
AGATCAGCTACATCAAGGAACAGTGATGTTCCTCAGAGTCACCATCGTGAAGTCGAGGTTCGTGCCAAACTTAGTTTAAACCATGAAACTTGTTGCTACCAAAAAATACAAGAATTAATGTTTCATTAATGATTTTTATTTTTAGGCCGGTCTCGGATTTAATCCATTTACATCAAACATCTGGAACCAGAATCAGCCGGCGGATACTAACTGGTCAAACTCCACTTCCTCCAACTACCGCTACAACAACCGCGACTGAGACAGTTCAGTTAGAAGGAAGCTGATTTTTCGCCGGTACTTACAACAGTTGAATTGTCTTCATCCTCCGCTATGATTTGTTAAAGAATCTCACTCAAAAAAACCACACTCTACAAAAGCAAACAAAAGAAATCAGAAAACTTCTGCCTAAACCTTATAGGCTTTACGCTGACTACAAAATTGTAACGGAATGTATTTTCGCCGTGATCTTATTTCATGTCGTAATTTTAGAAAAAGTTTGAAATAACTTTTGTGCCGTCATTGGGTACCTTGTGCTCTCTCCTGGAATAGGTCTTTTAACTCGTACATTTGATTGCAGGGAAAAAAAGTTTTTAGTGGACGTTTAAATGTCCCGTCTTGTAAGTCACTTTTTTTTAACTTGCTACCTCTCCTTTCCTTTTTCTTCGTTTCTAAACGCAGTGAGTCAGTCGAGCTGTCATTAGTCGATTATGTAGCCATGCTCGGGAGATTTCTTCTTCTAATCTAACTCCTATTTTTTTCGACTTCGGTTTCAACCCAAAAACTTCTTCTTGACTCTCCGTCTAGTAAAGATATATTATATTTATGCTCTATGCGCAAATTCGCACACCCATGACATTAAGAAAGGAGGCACTTGATTAGTTTCTTAGAGTTAAAGTCAGTCTATTTTTCAGCGTTTTTTAAAAAGTAGTTACACTTCATTGATATCTCGCGCCGTGGGCGGAAATAAAAACACATCGGTTTAAGGGGAACTGCCAGGTAAACAAACTCATAAATTCTTACGTTATATAATTTGTCCAGTTATTGCTGGGAGAGAAAACGCATTACATGTCAGCCAGACTTTGTGTACATGACTCGTGCACGTTTCAAACCGAACAAAATTTCGAAGTGGTACATTCAAATACATTTGCTTAAAACCAATGAAACGAATCCGTTGTTGCTGAAAGTTCCTGTGTTATTTCAATTTCTGTTATCTGAGTAAAAAGAAGTTGAGGTCGAGGAGCTAATAATGATTGAAATAAGGTGTTATCGTGAAAATGTCTGAAGTAGGATAGATCCCTCTCTCAATGGGAAGGAAGCATTTGAAGAATTTACATGGACGGAACTGAATTTGATGTTGTGAATCAAACTATACAAAGTCACAATTGATGCCGCTTCGCAAGCATATAAATTGATAGTCATGTTTTACTCACGCACATTTGATGGTCTTCTTTCTTCTGTGTTGTCCGGTCTTTTCTTGTGTTGCAGTGCATGCTAGATACTCTAATTACTAATTTAGTTACTTGTAAGACTAGAAAGTAAGCATTTATTTGCAAGTCATTTTGAATGAACATTTGTTGCCAATGTCTGGTCTCGAAGAAACATAATATTATACGTAATATTTTTGTAGATTGTAAGAAAAACTACACTAACAAACATACATAATTAATTATCTCGGTGATACTGAATCGAAAAGAAGCATTATAATAATTTTTTGTTTGCAGAATAAAAATGCATTGACAAGTGTTCCAATTTTTATGTTCTAGTTAAGTTGTTTAGCGGGTAAGTAGATCATGTATTTTTTTACGATTATGTTTGCTTGGTCGTTTTTATCTAATTCTTACACTTACTCGCTATATATGTTTGTCGATATTCACACAAGTGCATGTTCGTGAGCTCGCAATATTCACTAAAAGAATGTAACTGGAATTCGATATTTTATGTATCACTAAAATGATGAATTTTTTTTGTGATGATTAATCCCAACGGTTTTTAGTTGTTCATGTCTGTAACTTTATTGTTTGTAATGAATCTTATTCAACTAATTATTTTGTGCATGTCTAAATATTGCAACATCTAAATCAGATTACTAAAGTACATGGTAAGAGTAATCACGATGAAGTACTAATTTAGTCTCGGCGACAAAATGACGGTGTCCTACCAAAAAAAAAAACATCCGTACTAGTGTAATTGTATTACCAGAAGACGAATGTCTATGCAAAAAAATCACAAGAAAATATGATTGATGGAGATACTTAATTAGGGTATGGAAATTTGTTTTATAAATTCTAAGAACTTGCTTTTTCTCAGTTTCCTGAACAAATTCTGCAAAAATGTTTTTTTTCTTTGTACACCTATGCAGCTTCAATTTCTTTATTATCGTCGTCATGAATTATGTTGTTGGAACCAAAAGTCTTGTTATGCTTGGGTTTTTTTGCAATGAAAATTTAGATTTCCCTTACTTACTTGTACCTTTATTTAGATTGCCAATGAATCTAACTGAATGATCACAATTGAACAAAGAAACTCTACGTACTCGAGATATATATACGGAAACATGTCTGCGTTGAGAATGCGTGGCTGACTAACTACTAAATATATACGACACGGTTACTTCTGCGCATAAAAATGTTATTTAAGATTGAAACAGTACCCAGTGCGAAAATGTGTTTGTTTATCTGAAGAGTGAGAAGAGCAAAAAAGTAATAATAATTAACAATTATTTAATAATAATTACTACAAAGAAAAAAATTTATTTTGATTATGATTTTAAAAATTAATCAACCAGAAAAATTCAAAACTGATTATGTTTACTAATTAAATTATTTGTTTTACTTTTTAACTTCTAAAAAGTATGTTATAGTACCGTGTTTGTTTAATTTACTTGTTGTTAAGTTTAATTGAAAAAAAATTGTGGATAATTTTGATTTATTTATTAGTAGACATTTTTAGGTTAAGGAAATTGCTTACTTTTTTTTAGTTTTTAAAAGTATGTTTGATAATTGGGAGGGTGTGTTTGGGCTGATAAAAGATACTGGATTATGGATAATGTCACTGACGAGGTATGTCAACTGTACCTCAAAAAAACAATTCAGGAGTAGGATACGGCAAAAGATGAAGCCCGGGTCTGGAACAAACTTGAATAGGAACGAACAACCAAAACTTTTTCCTACGTATTGGCAAACTGAAAAAAACATTACAGCGTATTTAATAAAACATAATATGCTACTATGATGTCCAGAATTAAAAACTTCTTATCAATAAAATTGAAGAAGCCTACGAATTTTAGCGAAAATCATCATGAAGCCACTAATTACAAGCATTATCATAAAATCAAGCAAACAAAAATAATATGGCAATCTGAACAGTAGATGAGAAAAAGTGTACATGATTCAAACCCATCCACACTACTGTGAAGTAAATATAGGGGAAGTCAACGAGAGAAACTCGAGGACTTTTAAAATACGAATCCATTTTATAGATTTACTGGCACTACCGGCACTCTGAGGATTGTAAAGACAAACAATGTTCAATTGACATATTGACTGGAATATTGTCGCGTTATTTCAACAAAAAAAAAGTATAAACGCGAAGTTCAAAACATATGACAAAATATTGTTACTCAAGACAAAGCGTTACTATACTATGCTGACAAGGTGAGGTCACTGCGGCGAGGTTACGATGAAGATTTAAAGGCAAACTCTGGCCTTGCCATGACAACTTCTACTGCTGACAACCGCTACTGAAATAAATAATAATAATGTTATTTATTATTTGTATTAAACCGTATTTCATAACGATATGTAACGGCAAAGTATCATGAAAATTGATTGGATACCGAAAAGATTATATTATTCATATAAAAATTGCAAGTAAGAAAAACATTCTTCAAAATTCAATTTCGCATATGAATCTATTGTATACATAAAATAGTTATATTATTATGGTTATGATAATTATTGCTATTGAAAAGAGTGTAAAACTTCACTCCAGAAAGAAAAAAAAATATGAACGATAAGTTTATTAAATACTGCAAAAAATATAACGAATGAAATGAAGAAAAATATAACAAAAAGTGAACATTTGAAATGCAAATTCCATGAAGCACATTTATTTTGTTAATGTGCTCTCATTATCATCATTATTATTATGATCTTTGAAATTAATAATAATAAAAAAAAGTCATGAACAAATGAATACAAAACTCACCGGAATTCATTCATTTCTAAACTTTTCTCCAACCGTAGCTTGTGTTCGACATGACTCATAATATTATTATCAATTTATTTTCTCTGATTTAACTCTGGCAAACTCTAAGGCAAAACTATTCTCAACATTTAGTTTTTATGTGACCCAATTAACCATCCAAGCTTAGCGCATCAAGCCTTCATTTTGTTTCGTAAGCTCAGACCTTGACGTAACGTCATTTGTGCAACAAGCAAGCAGCAAACGTAGCCAGCCAGAAAATGCATGACAAATTGACAACCATTCTCATTTCTGAGAAATTATGTATAGCCTCTGCTACAAGATTGATGACAGCAACTTTTGATTCTCCTCATGTATATTTTAAGACAGCTGACAAGGCAACAAGCCTTATTCCACTTGGAATAGTATAATGACGTTACGCAAATCACAAAATGTGAGCATACAACAATGACCAACAACTCCATTTTGTTTAAGCAACCTCCGCGCGAGACTTCTCTATTCCGTGTTTCATGATAACGATACATTTTTATGATGATTTCGCTTTCTCTGTAATCTCTACACATATCTCGCGTTTATCCTTTTCCCTAGAAACTCTTCTCCAGAACCTGAAAAGCCTAGTGATTTCCACTGTGCTCGATCATAGAGGGAAATGACTCGTTTGATGTGGTTTTCCTTTTGCACCTCCATTTATTTGTCTTTCTCCTCACCCATGTGTTTCCCCTTTCCTCAACTTGCTCTCATCTCAAATATTTTGTTCGTGAAGAGTGAACACACTTCCATAATATTTATTACATTAAATTCGGTACGACAACACACTTCTCGTAGCAATCTGCGAGTGTTTCTCATTTTTCGACCAAGTTTACATCATAATTTCTGCGCCCTTCATCTCCCTTCTCCATTACAATTCATCTGAAATTCTGAAGCATGCCCAGCTAAACTGCAAACGGAACACATGAGGCTCTTGATTCACACTTTTGTCTGACTACTCTTGTGTTATTATTGTTTCACAAAACCCCTTCTTCCAAGCACATTCTTGAGTCCAGAGAAGGCTTTCATGAAAAATGTAGAAGTAGAGACGAGATGACGCCACACCAAAACCACACCACATGCAAAAATAAAGCTATTATCAAAGCTGGTAAAGTTGAGGAAAGTGAAAAAAGGGTATGTGGAAAAGGATACATAAAACTTCTGCGTCAGAATTATGATTATAAACCATAATAAAACCCGATACAAAATTCCCTTTCTGTTTCCTCTCTTCTCTTCAGGCTGTGCAGCTTTCAAAGAAAATTTCCCAAAGTCGCACAAACTAAGTAATATACCACCAGTAGAAATTTGGAGCTGATGCTGGGTGAAATTTAAGAGGATTCATTCCAGATTCATTGTTTTTCATTCGTTCAGAGTCGAAATTTTTTGGTGTTTTATCGCAACCGTGTAAAATTCATGGACACAAACATTAATAAAGGGAGGGAAACAATATAATGTATATTGCCATTCTTCTGCCCGCCTGGCTCAGTCCCTTCTCCTGATAGCCATCGCAGCCACACCGCACATATGTCTTGTCTTTATTAAAACTGTCTACATTATGATAAATTAAAGTATGCGCGCTACGTGCATTGATTTGTGATTAAATTCAGACAACAAAATAATCTTTAAACATTTTAGAACCAAATTCCTCTGTAAGCGTATTCACTTTATTCTCGGATAAAATATTGTAATAGTTCATCTAGCTGATGAAGCAGAAACCCATTTGGTTTTCTACTCAAGAGTGATCAGGAGCAGTTCTGATCGAAGTGAGGATGATATAAGCGATTCCGTTTTGGGGCAATTTTCTTCGTTTTTTTTGTCGCCAAAGGAAATACGGATGGGCAAACTGAAGGAGAAAGAACGGTCACTTGGTTGCATATGTGAGCACATGTGAGTATGTGAACCATATCAATTCTTAGACATTTAAAAACTTTAGCTGTGCTTATGTTCCAGTGCACGACTTAGATTTTGTTTGCCTATTTTTTTGCGCCTTCTTTCCGGTGGTTTGGTTTTGTTGGCGCAATATAAAAAAAAATCACTTGATGCAGGGAGAAGACACACACATACAGACGCAAAAAACCGGATGCGACGTTGTAATAACAGTGGAGGGATTTTGTTTTTTTATTATTATTTTCACTGCTGTTTCGCTTTTATTATTTTTTCAGTTTTTGCTTGAACCATGTGCGTATAAAAGTGTGGAGAGGAATCAGCAGGGGAATCTACGCCAGAATTGCAGAAATAAATACTGACATACCTAGTGCCTATTTTAGTACGCATATTATTATACATCCTTATACTTAGGCAATAATAATGGACGATGATAAGAAGACAAAAAATAAGTATGCTTCTAGGTAGGCATACGTGCTATGTACATATATGAGGGTCTTCCACTCCATGGGTCCCAGTCCCAGATAGAAAATAAAAAAGACATATTTCTCTTTCTTTGTCAGAATAAAAAAGTGGCTTCCTTCAAATGAATATAGTATCCTTTTTATATTTACTTACTTTTAAAAAATAAACGGTGATGGCATATATATCACATCTAAAAGGGCATGTTTATTTTCACTTGATTTCAGCTTTTTGTAGGTGGAATAACCATTTCTCTGGACTTGTTTTTTTATATTTTCTTTAGCCTTAATATTACCATTACGTAACGCAAGTACTTTAAAGAGCAATGTGATAAAAAAAGTAGTTGCCCAACCGCAGACCTTTCTACCTTAAAATCCTGAGCACTGGCAGTTGGTTGGGTGGGCCCCAGCCTGAAATAATTTTCCAATTTCTCTTCCCCTCCTTGACATCTCTTTACTGTTATGTATTTTACAGCAGTCATAATTGGAAAGCACTTTTAGAAACTCCAAACCCCACCATTTCATACTTGATCTAAATTCTACTTGAGCTCTGAGTATGAGTATGAGTATGTGTGTGTAAGTACATGGTCTGAGCTCTTTCATCAAGGTACGCTTTAATGTATGCAATATCCGCAAGACATTTTTTTCCTGAATCAACATTGACGCTTTTTCGCCAGTGGAGAAAGCAGCCCAAAAAGAAACCACTTTCACACGGCCAGAGTTTGGGAAGCCGAAGGAATGGAGATTGAGTTGCTTTGGTTGTTTTTTTTACAAATGCAGACCACACACACATCACATCAGTTTTGTTCAAGATGGAAGTTTTACGAAGGGGTTTCTCCCTCCATAATAATATGTGTAATAGTCTCTGCTCCCCTGCCTCTTTTCAGCGTTCTCGTTGAACCAGTCAACCTTACGAAATGGGGGAAAATGCTACATGAAGTAAGGGAAGCACATACATTTGCAAGTTGTACGAAGTCAGGCAGGCATGTGCCCGGTTTATAGACACACACATCACATCGTCCTCATCATCATCATCATTCATTGGCATAACGATGATGACCATGGAATTATTATTATGGAATGCCGCACGGTCACCGTTGCGGAACGCAAATGGGAAGAAAGTGGATGAGATTGACGAAGAATGAGAGAGAATGGCAAATAGCTTGAAGGCAAGGAGCCAGGAGCACACATACACAAATTTTTCTCTGCAGAGCAGGAAAAATGTTACTTAAAGTCCGCAAGAAATACCGGGCTCACACAGGAAGCGCACAACCGTTCTTCGAGGAGGAACAACGTAACGGTGGTGGATGAGTTGAGTTGAGACAGGGCTTTTTCCCTCCTTAAGAAGCAGATTAGCTACTGCACCACCAACGGCTGTCGAGTCATCATCGTCATTGTGATCACATATGTATGCATAGTGTAGAAAAAAGGAGCAAAGAGACTCATTTTTTCTCCTTCTCTGTCAGGAAGAAAAGTCAACGAGTTGGAGAACCAGAAGGGTATTTCTTATTCTTGGCAAACAACCACAGCAGTAAAGGAAAAAAGTCTCACATTTTCTTTCCTCCTTAGGCCGTACCCTTTTTTGCTCGTGGGTTCTGACTGACTAGGCAAACCTTCTGTGTACTTAGTACTTTTTTATGCTGTCGGCGATTCATTCTTGACTATGGTTAAAAAATAAAGGTTTAAAAATCGTGAAGGAGGAGGAAAGAGCCGTTAAGTTTGGAAGATAAAGTGGGCGAATTTGTTAGGTTATAATATAAATGTACAGTTGGTGTACCGCTCCGAAAACGGTTTGTTATTGAAGAGGAAGAAAAGAATATATTTATTTCGATGATTCTGTACAATATATTTTTCTTTTGGTGGCCCACATCCTCATCATCATTATTTTCATGATTCAATAGAAAAAAGTGGAGGTTTTCACTAGTTGTGTGTACGTGTGCGAATGTGTATGTGTGTGAGAACGAAGCAGTCACTCCATCAAAATGTCCAATATATTTTTCTCTCCACTTTTTTTTATTTCCATTCCACCGTCCTTCCTCCTTTCTTTCAACACAAAAAATATCCAAGTCAGTAGTAAAGTGGGTACTTTCAGATGTTTCGTTTTTCGTCTTGAAAGCAGGAAAAAAATACAAAGAGTCAATATGAAATTGCTTTCCGCACGGTATGCATATTGAATCAGGAAAGGAGTAGTGAGATGGGACACTGAGGGAAAAAACGGATATGAATGGATGTGAGAGGACGACAAACACGTGCCAAGCCTTCGAGGAGCCAACAAGGAAGACTTCAAAAAAATATCATGTATGTTCGCACATGTTTTTCTTTTTTTTTTCTTCTTTCTTGTTTTGTTGTGGCGAATCTATAAGACTACCTACCTTGCGAACAAAATAATCTTACAGTTGGATGGAACTGAAGAGCTATGCCAAAGTCTGCGAAGGAGGAAACTTGTGAAAAGGAGAGAAAGACGACGAGAGAAAATTGGCTCCAGTGTACACCACTCATTCCATTTTATCATTCTCTGTTGGTGCTGGTGGGACGCCTAAATTAGGTTCTCTTCCCTACTTCCTCTCGACCAGATTCCTCAAGTCCATTTGACATTCTTTCTTCTCTTCCAAAAAATTTCATCTCTTGTTTCTGTGTACTGTGACATGACATGTATACTGCTGCGGAGGGTCACCTATGGTGCGATTTTACAGTGCACGATCTTCATTTCCTTCTCCTACCTGATATTTATTGCAATTCAGCTCGTTTCACGTGAAAAAATGTCACCTCTTCCAATAAGAACAACAATTTCAAATAATAGTAGTGATAATAATAATACTAATAATAATAATAATAAGTTTTCTGTAATAATAAAAGCATTTTTATTATGAGACTTTATATTGACTATGGATGCATTGCTTATCGCTTGCGGAATACGGATGCGGACACGACATCCAATTTTGTTCCTCTTCCGACATCCGCTTTTCTGCATCTCTTTTTCTCGATATTAATAAAGATAATAATAGAAGTAATAATAATAACAATGACGTCTACTTTCTCTTTTTTTTGCACCATGACTTCCACCACCATTGTTTTTTTCTGGTAGACAGGTACAAAAAGCAGACATTCATACATGCTCATGCAGTTTACTCACTTTTCGTTTCCCTGCTTCCGCTCATTTCGACCTATACGTGTGGTGGAGTACTCACTCGGAGTGTAATAATGCAGTGCGATAACTTTTAGTTGTTGCTTGATTCTCTTGCTGCGGTAAAAGGAGAATGAAAAGTGAACACCCGCCTGCAAAAACATTCTCTGCTTTTACCTCCTCTTTTTTGTGTTCATTCCAAAGGATACATTTATACATAACATATCCCCTGTAATGATAGTCAAAGTTGAAACGGTTTTGCAATCACTGACCCTCCTTCCGAACCACACCGCTTTTTTCGTGAGGAGAGAATATCATGCTACTTTGACTGGTATTTCTACAACCTTATAAAAATACGTAATAAATGTTTTCTTCATTGAGAATGAAGCAGCGAGTGCCACAGGCTCAAAGGAAAGAAGGGAGTGCAGAGTGCGACTATTTCTTTTTCTTCTTCTCCTTTTCATTTTCATTCTCACTAGATTGTACTTTTTTCATGATGTTGGTGATGATACGACGATTTTGTCTGTATTGTAACAAAAAACGGGCTTAAACTGTGAATGTTCTGGTTTCCATTCTTTCTTTCTCTTATTTTTTTCGTTTCCAGAAAACCTTGTGTGTTATTAGCCTGGTGCTGTCATTAGGTAAAACGAGCACAATTTTATTGTTTGCGGCCGCCTCTTCCTTTATTTAAAAGAAACATTGTGTCATGGCCATGGTATATGCGATGCTGATCAGAGGATGTTTGTCTGTCAGTCTGTATTATCCATTTATCAGAATTAGATATTAATGTCTACAAATGAATCAATAGCATTTTAGGAAAGCGAATTTGAATGACAATTGACACGAACCAACATTTTTTAAATTCAGTTGGGTGGTTCATCTATAGTGAAGTAGGATGGGGAAGCCCAGCAGGATTCCATCGGCTCTTGCTTATGCACTACCACGTTTGGGTTTTGGGATAGTGCGGTCAGTATGGAAAACGAGCTCACTCACTACTACATTATGTAGTGTTTTGGACATTCTCTGGTAATTTGGTCTGGCGCGGGATATCAGATGTATTAGAGCAAAGGTTTTGGAATCTTGAAATCCTATATTCATGTATGCGCCTTCAGTTTTTAACTGCTAAAATATTCTTTCTGGTCGTTTAATTTTTAAAAAATAGTAATGCTAGGTTTATTATGTTTTACTAAGCCTCTCATTCCGTTCAAAGAAAAACGATACTGCACAATGGTGAACCAGAGGGTTCTGCTAAGAAACTTTTACTTATTACTTAACTCACTCCGAAGAATCTAAAACAAGTAAGTGGAGAGTTGCGAGTTTCATTACGGAGCCTCAGTAAAAAACCGCGTTCGTATTTTTCTTCTTGCATAGACGAAATTTGATTGTATCTCTTTGCTCATTTCTCCACGACTATGTGTATTGTGAAAGGATTCGGTTTTGTTAGTGCTAAAACCGCTCAACCACGCCGGAACAAACAGCATAAACATTTTTTTGTCTGAATTTCATTCTTCTGGTTTCCCTGGTTTGCCAGTCGTACATTCATACATATTGTTTCTCTCGTGGCTTCAGTTTTTTTTCTGGCAACTGCTTGTAAAAAAGCCAGGCGCTTCTGTCTGATGACGACAATGATGTTGCTGACGGCTGCCGGGTCGTGTCTCAAAAAATTTTAACCAATGCAATAATACATAATAAGTGAGTAAGACCCAAGGAAAGAATCAGGAATGCAGAGTTTTTCTTTCTCGAGCAAAAATTATTTTCTGAATCCGTAAAGGTTTCACTTCCAGTTATTACACACAGTGAAAAAAAAACGAGGGAAAATGCCGGAATATTTAGCGAAAAGATAAGAAATAAGAAAAAAGCTTTTTTTTGCACCAGCATGTGCAAGTAAATAAGTGCAATACATTTTGTGCATATCTCTGTTTATTTATTTCGGTTTGCTTCTCTCTTTTTTTTATTCCATTTATTTTCTCCCTTACTTACGCTCTTCTCGACGTGTCTGTTTCCTTTATTATTATTCCATCTTGCTGTTCATCGTAAGTGAGTTGTGGAGTCGACTGGATAAATATTATCTCGAAAGAGGAATACAAGTAAGGTATAATAATACCAAGTGTAAGTGAGCGAGTAAGTTAGTGTAAGTGTCTCTCCTTTCTCTTATGTGTAGACATCTTTTTTTTCTCCTTTTTCTTTTATTTTCATTCCTCCATTTCATTCTTTTCTGTAACACATTCCTTTTTTCAATAGTGGTTGCTGATGGTATTTTTTTCTTTGTCGGTACAAGCCAGCAAGGAACAATAATAAATAAATAAGTATGTATATAATAGAATGCGAAAGGCAACCCATCATCGTCGTCGTCATCGGCACAAAATAAACCGTGGAGGACCGCTGGAGGAATGCGGTTCGCAAAACGACAAGGAAATATAAGCTAATATGAAGCGAGCACACATACATACATAACGCACAAGCACAAAGCAGTGCGGAATGGATGGCATTAGCAATAGTTCAAGACGAAAACAAAGGAAGGACACAAAGCAGACTGGAGAGCATAGCACAAATATTGGAGAAGGCGCTGGAGAAAAGTGCCAGGATTAGGCTTTCGCTTCATCATCAGCAGCAGAGGCAGCGACGACGGAGTAGCATGATCATCATGGTGATCTTCCCAAAAGCTGCACACCACCATGAGCCTCAGAAGAGGAGAAAGCAGCGTGTCGGACTGGCAGTTCCAGTGAGTTAAAAAGAGGAGCAGGAGCAACCCGCTTTTTTTTCATTCTTTTCACTTCACTTGACTTTTATTCTTGGATTACCAGAATAAGAGAGGAGAACGAAGTGAGCGAAGAGGAAGAAAGAAAAACATAGAGAAGAAGAGTGACTCTGAGTGCGAAAGCGGAAGGAGGAGGAGGAGGAGGATGAAAGAAACAGAAAAATTATTTCCCTCCTCATCCTTGTTGTTTTTTGCCCTTTTTGTGAGGATGATTACATAAAGTGAGGACAGTTGATCTTCATCTTTCCTCGTGTTGTTGTGGGTTGCAGTGTTTGTTCTGGGACTGTGTGCTGTTGCTTCCCAAAATCTTTACATCACATTAAGTACACCAGAATAAGCATAACGAAGCGAGGGAAAAGGGAAGTCTCTGGAAGGAAAAAAAAACCTTTAACTTTCTCACTAGCATTTTGTCTCTCTCGCTGTGTGTGTGTGTTGATTAGCTCGTTATGAAAATTTACGAGGAGGGAAAGACAGGGCAAGACAAGGTGGTCTTTATCGTAACAGTCCCGGCGTTCCTATTCAGTCAGTTAAGGAGAACAATAACAAGAAGAATGACATCCCCATCAACAACAATTTTTCCTACCGAACAATGAATAAAAGAGGAGGAAAAGGAGGAGAAAATTGTAATTGTCGAGCCAGCTCCAGCATACAAACACTATTATGTAGTAGTGCTCTGCGCAACAAACATTGAGCTAACTGTGCTTAAATGACCCCTATAGATAGTAAAGTACAAAGAGGAGAAAAACATCTACAGTTTACTGCTTACCAATTTACTTGTTTTCTGTGTGCTCAGCAAGAACACCCTGGAACACTGTGCCTAGTGAAGGTCCAACACAGGTTGTGCATACAAGAGTGAGCTCAGCAATAATAGCGTACAGAAAGTAACAACGGTGGTGTACAATTTATTCCGCTGGTTTCCCTTCAGCTCGGGTGAGGTGTAATAAAGTATTAAATTGGACCTGGCAGCCCGAGCCTCAAATTCAGTACAGGTTCCTTTGTCTCTTCCCAAACGTCGACAGTCAGTAAACTCCACTTGTTCTCTGCTGTTATGTTTCAGTGCGGAGTACCGAGTCTCTCTCTCTCTCTCTCTTTCTAGAAATGACAGTGCAAATTGACGATAGAAGAAATGCTGAGCAATAACAGTAACGAAGAGAACAAATCATTTTCAGTCTGACTTGTTGTGTGGTCATAAGTGTTGCTGATATATTTTTATTTCATCTTTTTTCAGTGGATTTTATTTTTCTGTCGTTACTCTAACGTCTGTATGGTCGTGTTTGGAAGAAAAAATACTCCTGTTTGTCATTCGCTAACTGGAACGGAATCCGAGTTATTTATTTACCCAGTGTGTGCACGATAAAAATAGAGATGATTCTCGCGGTGAAGGTGGTCACCGTTGGTGGTGATTACTGTTAAATGACAAGAGGAAATGTGGTTGGACATTACGATAATATCTCTATATGACTGATATATATATTCCCATTTTTTCTGTTCTCGTGAATGTGACTACAACAAGCACATGTGGCTCCGTATAGTCGTCGATGGCAAGCAAAAAAATAAGGTAATATAAAAATATAGAAACGTTTCCGTATTCTTTAGTGTTCAACACCAAGTGTATGCCTACGTATTTTTTTATTGTTGCTTTCTGGAACGGCTGGTGAAATCATGCAGTGCTTTATTTATTGTTATTTATTTAGTTTCCACACGCTTGTTTTGAAATATGGCGGTGTATCTTCGTTCGGTAATTGGGCCTATTTTGTTGAGGGGAAATGTGAAACTATGGAGCTATTGTACATGATATAAAAACGCCATTGTGTAGCCATTACAAAGTTGCGAAACATAAAACATTGTGAGAGAAAACAAAGCCATAAATTGTACCTCAGATTGAGACGCTCTTTCTACGTGCAAGTGTCAGTGAAAGCTGCTTATTTCGTGCGTTCGAGGGCCTCGCAATAAATCCAGACACCTATTTTACTATAAACCGGATGCCCAACAGACATGCCGGTAAACAATGGTACACAAATTGTCGAAAAATTGTTTGTATCCGGTGGAGTGAGACGGGTCAAATGCGGCTGCACAGACAGTCCACAAAATTTTCGCAAATACGGTTGCTGACTTGCCATAACATTCCTAACAGATTGCTCAGTCCCGCACGCTCTAATTACGCATTTATTCATAATTGCTAAATAGGCCCCGTTGTTTGTTCCCCGTTAATGTAGTAAATCCAGCATCACAACTGTCAAGATAGGAAGAATGGCTTTCACATGTTAATGTCCCCAGAATTAAAACCTAAGCACGTTCCCTGTAGCTTGTCTCCTTTATGGTTGCAGAATTTTTTCTGCTCAACTGTCAACATGTGAAATGGGTACCATTTCTTAGTTTTCATTTTCATATTAGCAGGAAATTTTCGCTCAGGGTTTTTAGCACACCCTGTCTGCCACGCAGAACTCCACACTAGACTTAAAGACCAAAAGATAACTTGGCAGGAAGTAGGAAATACAGAGGTCATGACGTTCGACCAGAGAAATGGGGGAAGCAGCGGAGTCTCCATGTCTCCTTTTGGTTTTAGTATCACTCAAGACAAGAGCAAAAAGAGTTTTGTTACGCAATATAGATATCATAAAAAAGTTTATTCCCGTCAGCGGGACAGACAGAGAGAATGAATGTACGTGTGAAGTAGATGCTTTCCTCCCTTGGTTTGTGGTTCTTCTTACGAAAGTGCTTAAAACAAATTAGTGTTACGACGTGCTGCTTTTTTTGTGTGTGACCCCCATGTCTGCTCTCTCCTGAAATCCTGAAAAAGTAAAAGCGGAAAAGATATCTCTTTTTCCCCTTTTCCTGCTTCTGTTTATTTTCACTTTTTGTTTTTACCGCGTCTCTGGCACTTCGTCAGTCCAAGCCTGGCATCCGTTTTGTTTTCTTGAGGGATTAAAAAGATCGATGCTGGGGATGATAATGACGTGCTAAATGATGATAAGATGCTACATATCGAGAAAAAAATAGTATCCCGACGGTGTTCATCAACGTTGCCAACTTGGACGAAAAGGAGATAAAACAAAGTTCGTTACCATCATTATTTACACAGAAGGGAAGTCGTTTGAAAAGAAGGGAAATGAGGAAGTTTACTCAAAATTTTCCCCTTTGTTCCGACTCACTCTCAGCTCAAAAATGAAACAATAAAATTTGCATGTCAACAAGTTAAATGCATAACCTCTGTAATATAGTTCTTTCAAAAGAGTGAGAAAGCGTGTCAAACGAAAGCGAAAACTTTCGGTTCGTTTCAAGTATTCATAGAGACGAACAATGTGAGATCCGACAACGGCGATGCTACTTTCCCAAATTTCCCATCTTCGCTGGAAAGTTATGCTTAAATAATGGGATGTTGGTTGCTCACTTTACTTTTACTACGACGACAACTTGGATTATTCAAGCAGGTAAAAATGAAAATAATAAATAGTATTTATTCGTGTCATGAAAAAAGCTGAAAGGAAAAGGATGTGTGTGTGCAGTAAAAAAACACAAACCAAGTTCTTACTTTTGCTACCCTGTCCCTGCGGACCACCACACAGATTTGGTTTAATAGTACCCGGTGGGACTGTGCAAAAAAAGAAGAAGAAAAGGGAAGTTTGCTCGTACGTTATAAATAAATATATCATGGTGTCATGGGCAAGCAGATAGGTATATAAAATAAGAGAGTGAAGACACGAGGTTTACTTTTCCCCGAAAAATAATACTTTCTCCGTTTCTTCTGTGGTGACACAAGGGAGTAAGAGGGGGACTGCGGAAAAACAAGGAAAAATCATGTTGTCGGTACGCGCGGATAAAAGAGACACGAGAAGCCGTGGAAAAGATGACGATGAGGATCATTAGTACTGCATCAGTGACCACTGCCTCTCTTTCACTGTCTCCGGTATTGAATAGCTAAGTAGGTGACGTTGTATCCAAGCCGTTTACCACGGAAAAGGAACATTCCCGTATGCATTATAAATAGAGTGTGACACAGTTCGAAGATAACATGAGTAATGAACGGTGGAGTGAGGACACGTACAACGTATTACAGAGAAAAACACAGAGCGAACTCTGACTCAAGTTACGCTCAGAGAAATATATGCTGGCAGACAATCAAAACATCACGCCATCCGGTTGGGATGAGAAAGGAGGAGCAAACCGGAAACTACTTACCTTTCTTTCTGCGATGAAAAATGGAGCTAAAATGTGTCACTTGAAGTGAAACTCTGGAAAGAAAAAAAAGGAAACAAATGTTCAACCTAACGGAGACCAGATAGAATCCGTTTTACCTCAATCTTAAGCGGGATCAGAATTCAATTATTTGCAAAAAAAAACCAGATTTTTACAACAATCGTCAGACATGAAGCCTGTACAGAAGAAAAGGTTTACACTTGTCCGTAACAACTTGAAGCGCATTGAAGATGAGAGAATGGGTTACGGTAATAAAATTCTGGAGAAGCTAACTAGCCCAGCTATTGAATTTTTAAGGAGCAATTAAAGAGCACAACAATGGGGAACAAGGCATCATCTTCTTTTCCTGGAGTTGTGCCACACTCCGTGCCCATCATCGCAGTTATTATAATATAATGTGGAAAGAATGATAAAAAACATATAATACATTCAACTTTTCTTAAGAGAAAATATAAAAGGGTAGAAAGTTTTCCCATTTTATCTCCTCTTCCGTTTTTTTTCCTTCTTCTCCGACATTTAATCGTAATGACTTCTTTTCTAGGAATTTAAGTAGCAATGAAAAAAGGGAAAGAAATATCCGGTTGAATGAACGAAATGTAAGACAAGTTGAGGATTATTATACATACAAACTTCCAGGTTCACAGATGACTCTAACAACGTTCTTCCTTCCACAAAAATATAAAACTCTTGGCGGTGTATGGATCCTCACAGAGAAACTTATTCAAAAGAGAAGTTTAAAAAGTATTAATCAATCTTGACCTGGTGAATAAACTTTTACGCGCATTCCTTTTTTATTCCTTTTCTTATGTTCTCACAAAAGCCAAATATTGGTCATTAATTAGCGGGTGGTGCAGCAAACTTTTTCTTCCTTGAGTAACTCAGAAGAAAAAAAACGATGAATTATTCCTGAACAATTTCCACTGTCAAATTCACTCCATTAATTCACCATTAGTCAAACTTTGCTTTGGCATACTTTCCTGTGTAAAAAGAAGTGAGCTGATAAATGAAACCACCAATTTTGTAATATCATATTTTTTCGTAATATTTTACACGAAAATTACATCTTAAAAAAATATTAGTTGGAAATTCGTGTAAATTATTTTTAAGTAAATAACGACGCGTGTAACGAATTCGCAGGCATTGCCTGAGTAATTCTATCCGGGCTCGTGATTTATGTGAGTAGACGCCTCAATAAATTAAGACGATTTTTATGTCTTCACATGAGGCTAAAACTTGCCAGTGTGTAGCATAAGTTTGCAGAAATTTTCTTCTCTCTCCACGCCACCACTCGTGGTACATATAGGTTGGAAAAACTCCCCGAAAAAAAAAAACTCTACGATAGAAAAAGAGCATTTCACAACAAGAAAATCTTTCGAAAGTGCAGAAGTGAGCATAATAATAAATCCCTGGTGAAAAACAGAAGTCTGTTCAGCAATGCATGCACGAACGAAACAGTTTCATGTTTCCATGTACACAAAAGCGGTCTGTAAATCAGTTAGACTAAGCCTCTGCTCGCGATTCATTTCGTTATGACTTTTGGAGAGAAAGCAGAGGGAACAAGCCCATTATCCAATCCTAATCCTTTTTTCCGCACCTGCACGACACCGAGTCCTAACAGAAAATTTCAATGTATTAGTATTACTTCTACTAACTTACATCATATTCCCCTTTTCTGCTCCTTGTCTTCATTTTCGCTGCTCGAAAATAGTTTGCTTGGAAGGCTATGCAAAGCATGTCTGCAGTTATGCATGCATTCATCATGAAAAATTGTGTAATAATGTGATTTACGTAGCTTCAATGTACGAGTATCTATCTCTTTAACATAATGGCGTTCAGCTGGGTAATTTTAATACTAACCATCGACCGACCTGAATATTTTGGCAGGATTTAGAACGAACCTTTTCTGAAAATATGCAAAAAAAAAAATGTAAGACGAAAAGGAAAAAACGTCGAAAGTTTCTCTACTTAGTGGAATAACTGAACATAAAAGTAAGAAAGACAATGGACTTTTCGTGTGTGTCGATGTCATGCCATGACGCATTTCCAGTGAGCTTTCTCCCATGCTAGCAAGCACAAATGCATCACACTATCTTTTTTAATAAAAAAATAGAGACGAAGTATACTGTTGGTGGGTCAAAAAAAAATCGGGCATGCACTTCACCTAACTTACCCATTTTTCCAATCTGGAATATTACTCCTTTCTTTTTGGTTAGGTTGGTGGTGGTGAAAAGTAGCTACACGACATCAGGCCATCATCAGGATGATGAACGATTTGTAATAAAACAAGGTATAAAAATTGGGTGTGCAGGTTGTGACAAGAATAAAATAGACAGGGTTGCCAAGTGACATGTAAAATAAATAAATTCGGTTCTGACGTTCTCAGAAAGAAACTAATAAAAATAATAGCGAGCAAGAGCAGAGAGCACGACGAAAGCAAATACTTCTGGAATCAAAATCCCACAACTTTGAAAAATCACGTAGAAAACAATAGTGGATCTTGTTTCTGGGAGGAACGGAAATAGTAGACGGAGCAGAATTCTCTAGAATTTAAGATTGCAAACAATACACAAGCTTGTCATGAACATATTGTTTACAATTTCCTATGTGGGCTTCTGTTTGTGTGCATTTATGTTTTTTTTTTCATAATTCCACAAAAGCATGAACGTGAAGTTGGAGGAGCGAGACATCCCTTTCAATATGGATCACCCATGCAGTAACGTTCCAGTTTTTATAGTTTATGTATTATGCAGCACTTGATAAAAAATGGGGAAAGGCAAATAGCTTTTTAAACAAGAAGATTCAAATATATTTTTTTCTAGTATTATGAATGAGTGATGAAGGGAAAGTAAATAAAACTTGTCGTCCAAACTCAAAAAGGGAGTTTTTTCTTCAGTCACGTAAACAACCACACCCTCTTTGCACAATTCCTTACGGCAGTTAATTTTACAACATCCTGTGTAAGCAGTTTTGAATGTGCGAACCAGTCTTACAAATACGAAGAAATGAAGCATAAATCCATGATGATGGGATGACTTCGATGACACGCATTTTAAAACAAATTAAAGTCCTTCAACAGGCAAGAAAAGAACATCCACTTACTATAGTTTCGTTTGTGCGTTTCAAAAGTAGATGTTAAGTAAGTGGAATGAAAACGGAGGAGACAGAGAAAGAAAACTTTACTTTTACCAAGTTAACCTAACGACAAAAATATCTTGCCGAGATGGGGGAAACCCAAGGAAGGGAAAGGAAGAACAAAGCTCATTTCCAATCCTATTTATTTAATGCTCCTCAAATAGAGTACAAAAGGGTGCTTAAGTTGATGCTCGGTGAATGAGGAGGAATCCTTTTTATATTATGACTCCTTCAGGCTAAGAAAACCCTATAAAAGGATAGAAAAATAGTTACACTGAAGACACTTTACTTCGCGAAGAGAGAGAGAAAAAAGAAGAAATTATGGAGACCGTGCTGTACCGCCTGCCGCCGCTGTTACTATCATTTTTATGGAACACTGTTTACACGCCAGAAGCCGCCCATTTGATTATAAATGTGCGTATAGTTGGATTGTTTATTCATTTCCTGTACAAGAATTGTTGCATTCTTTTGATGATACTCTGAATGCATTAGTTAGGATGAATATTAAAAAAGACTCAATTGGAATGAAACAAGCGTGCAGAGCCTTGTAAAATTTTCTTTTCATGCCTTTTTTTTCGGCTGTAAATTTTTTTATAGCTAATTTTTCTTGCTATTAGGCGCCTCAGCAACAACAACAGCACAACTGTTACATAATGAACATTTGGCGAAATTTAGAAAAAAATTACTTTCGAGCGTGGACGTATCGCATGATGGACACTCCACATAAGCGAAATTGTCTGTATTCTTCGTTCAGTTTTTTTTTTCTCTTATAAAAGTTATAAAAGAATTCCATATAATTATGTAATGGAGAAGACGTATACAAACGAAGAGTGCTTGCGATAAGCCTTTACGATGGGTTACC